>JAYKAV010000889.1:2171319-2188103 GCA_035582835.1 Phoebastria nigripes | reverse complement strand
TGGGGGTGCAGGCGGGGCTGCGGGGGCAGGCGGGGCTGCGGGGGTGCAGGCAGGGCTGCGGGGGCAGGCAGGGCTGCCACCTCATCTGCGTTCCTCTGTGCCTCTTACTGTTTTCAAGTCCCAGGGTGTGATGCTGATGAAAGACAGTTAATTGAATTTCAACAGAGAAATTGATTAATGGACTGGATTAAAATAAATCCCCGATGTCCCGAAGTCTCGGCGAAGCATACCAATTCCCCCTTATCCCCCTTCCCGCTTGGCAAGAGGAGAGGGGAAAGGGGGCAAGGAGTCGAAGGGCAGTTAAAGAGATGCAACAGCAGATGAGTGGAGGGAATCACATCCATGTGTAATTAGTTCAACAGCTTTAAATAATGTCCTCCCCAAATAAGTTTACCCAAAGGTTGTTCTCTCCTAGGTGCTGCGGTGTATTTTGGGGAAGAGGATTTGGTGTGGGTTTGGGGATGGTGAATGCTGGCAGAGCCAGGGCTGTGATGGGACCTGGCACGTCCTCCTCCTGCCCCACTTTCCCTTCCCAGGCGCCCGCACGCCGTGGCAGGAGCCGGGGAGGAGAACCGGGGTGCCCGCGGTGCCGGGCTGACCTGGTTTGGTTCCCTGGGGCCCCGCTGGAGCTCGTCCCCGAAAGCAGGGCAGCGGTGCGGGGTGCGCAGTATATGGGGCAGGGCAGCTCTCCCCCGGCCGGGAGGGGAGCGAGGAAAACCCTGACTAAACTCATCTGCTGAAATAATGCTGGAAACCCCTCCAGGCCTCTCCTCCCACGAGGGTTAAATCTTGCAGGGAAAAGGCGGGCAGGGAAGTACCAGTGTTGCCATTATAACCCTGATGGGCTGCCCACAGGGTTGATGCTCAATGGGTCGCCTCAGAAGGGGAGAGGAGAAATGCCTCGAATACTGTGTTCAGTGTTGGGCCCCTCACYACAAGAAGGACATTGAGGTGCTGGAGCGTGTCCAGAGAAGGGCAACGAAGCTGGTGAAGGGTCTGGAGAACAAGTCTGATGGGGAGCGGCTGAGGGAACTGGTGGTGTTTAGCCTGGAGAAGAGGAGGCTGAGGGGAGACCTTATCGCTCTCTACAACTCCCTGAAAGGAGGTTGCAGCAAGGTGGGGGTCGGTCTCTTCTGCCAAGCAACTAGCGATAGGACGAGAGGAAATGGCCTCAAGTTGCACCAGGGGAGGTTTAGATTGGACATTAGGAAAAATGTCTTCACCGAAAGGGTTGTCAAGCATTGGAAGAGGCTGCCCAGGGAAGCGGTGGAGTCACCATCCCTGGAAGTATTTAAAAGACGTGTAGATGAGGCGCTTAGGGACATGGTTTAGTGGGCATGGTGGTGTTGGGTTGACGGTTGGACTCGAACGTCTTTTCCAACCTTAATGATTCTATGATTCTATGATTCTCCTCCCTCCGTGTGTCCAGTCTCTCCTCCGTTCCCTTACAAGCAGTGTCCATGCGGGCTGGCTCAGACGCTCTGCCCTGCGCACAGAAAAGCACTGGCATGAGCGATGCTTCAGCGGAAAGCGGGGCTGGAAGGGAGCATGGTGCATACATCCCCTGCCCTCCACCTGTGTCATGCTCCAGCCTTGAACAGGTAATGCAAGAGCATCCGACCAGGCTGGGGATTTACCCCTGCGGGGAGCTGTGGGCATGCTCGAGCCAGGCTGGGCTCAGACAAGGCAAGCAGCCCCTCGCCGAGCCTTGGAGATGCACTAAATATTTAGTGCTGTCTCATCAGCCTCAGGAAAGAGCCGTGGAAGGGAAAGCGCAAAGAAGCGGGAGCTTTTGGAGGCTTTACTGAGTCATGGAGAAGAGAGGATTTTGGGATTTTGTGATTAGTTATGTGCCTGAGGACTCGAAACTTCCAGCCTGGCAATACCCACAGCCTCCCTTACAGTCCTTGAGTTCAAAGGCAATTTGTCTGCATAAAATTGGAGCAACCATTAAATAAGGACCTTTGATACTATGGTGAGTGGCAAAGCACAAAAATGAGATGCACCGAGCTTCAGCCCAGGAGGACTTTCCTGAGCAAGGAACCTGAATAATGCCGAGTTGAGATTAATCCCATGTTGTGGTTTATTGTGCTTTGGATAGCAAACACAGGCGTGCGAGCATGGCCCCGAGGGCTCAGGGGCCTCGTTTTCTGTTGCTCTGCAGTCATTTATACCCGTGCAAAGTGAATATAAAGTGCCACTATTCTGGCTCTGCTGGCGTTTGACATCCACTTAGCGCTGCCGCTGCACGGGGAAATGACGGCGTGAGGATGAGGATGGCAAGGACCGGCCCTGCTGTCTGCTTGCCCGTGGGCTGGCCCCTCTGCCCACCCCGTGCTCGGCCCCTCTCGCTCAAGGCAGCTTTTCCTGAGTGGTTTTTTCCCCCTGTGGAAAGTTTGCAGGAGCCACTTGGCATTTTCTTCCCTTTTTCCTTGGTTCCAGCTGCGTGGTTTGTGGCTGTTAAATGTACTTCGTCTTCAAAGCGGTGCAAAAGCCCAAGTTTAAGGTCAGACGCTGAACCTGGAGTTGAAAGATAGTCCTAAAAAGTGGAGCAGAAATGTTGCTACAAGGAAAAAAGCCCAAGTGGCCTCGTCCTCCTTCCCTGGGGAGAGGACATGAGCTTCCCAGGTGCAAAGGGGAAGCAAGGTGCTGCCAGGAGAGTCTGGCTGGAAGCGGGGTGAAATGCCTGCAGGCATCGGCTGCCTTGCCCGCGGGTCCCAGAGCCGTCACGGCCGGAGCCTCAGCGCTGGGGAGGTTTCCAGCTCGCTGGGAGCAGGCAGAGCTGGAGCTTTGCACCGCTGCAAAGCCAGCCGCTGCTCAGAGCAACCGTGGCGTTCAGGTGGAAATGCAGCAGGGACATCTCAGCTTGCAGGGAAACCCCTTTCTCCGATTCCCTGGAACGTGCCAAAAGGAGATCAGGTTTTAAAACCCCGTCACTGGGAATACGAGCATCCCTGCTGAACCCCCGGGATGGCAGAGCCTGACTGGTAATGGCACTGACACCAACACAGAGGGGAGCCTGGAAATTCAAAAGTACCAAGTGCAGGAGATTTTGATTCTTTTTGTTGTTTTGCCATCTTCTCTCCATGGCTCTGACGTGGCACAGTACATCTACCCCGGGTGCGTCTCGCCCTTTCTGTCCTCTGGCCCTGCAAGAGGGGCTGGCAGCACCCCACGGTCTGGCGGTGTTGGGAACTGCCATTCTGCAGTCAGCTTTTCCCTTCTGAATCAAACCAAACAGCTGAAATCTGGAAACTTTCCTATGATGATGATTTTTGTATTTTTTTAATAAGCACAATCTGATCAGGAAACTGTTGAAATGTTTCCGTAATGTTGGATCATTTTGTTTCAATACTGTCAAAGCAATCACGGCACTGAAGGAAAACTATTTCATTTTGATAATGTCAAAATGTTAGAATCCAGGGTAATAACAGAGGATGGAGAATCACATCTGAGCTCCGCATCCACAGCACTTGTGTCCCCATCTGATGCCATACCCACACGACTGTTCATAAAGGAGGCACCGTATAAACCATCCACCCTTTACGCCGTGCCTGGCACACTGTCCCCAGCTGCCATCGGCTTTTCCACCACTCTTCATGTTATTTTCAAGCCATTTAGCAAATTTYTTGTCCTTGGGTTCCCAAAGCAAGCTATGCATCGGGCAGGGCTGTGCCTGTGATGGGCTGTCAGGCAACCTGCGCCTTTATTTTAATCGGGGATGGAGAAGGTGCTAGGATTTGACTGGAAATGAGATTGAGGTGATAGTGGCTAAAGTGCTTTTTATTGAAGCTTTCAGAAAACCTAAATGTTATCGGTCCTGTCGAAAAGAGATACAGCAGAAAAATAACAGGGGCAAACGTGACCGGATCCGTGCGCAGGGGCTGCAGGAACTGGGAATGAGTTGGGCTGCCTCTGCCTCGGAGTGGATGCTGACCCAACCCCACGGCTCTGTCCTCGCTTACACCTCGAAGCAGTTTTCTTGCTGTAAAATGGGTGAAAGACCCCGCTCGGACGCTCCCCGCTGAGCCCGCGGGAGGCTGGCGGGTGCTGAGCACCGGAGCCGCACAGCCAAGCCAYGCCGCCCGGTTTGCAGCCTCAAGAAATGCTTCGGGGAAGGGTCTGAGCCCACCCCAAAACAGCCCCGGGGGGACATCCAGGGGGCATCCCCAGGGCAGGGGAGTCACAGCGTTGTGCACGCCGCAGCGTGACTCAGCAGCCACCTACCATTTCTTGCCAGCGCCTTTCATCCTGCGAGCACCCCGGCATGCTCTGCTGCTTTCCCCAAACCTGCCAGATGAAGCACAGGCACAGACAGTTTAAATAATTTAGGAATGCGTTCACCTGAACCGGAGCAATTTTGTTCATAACATGGCTTCACTTTAAAAGCAGCATAACGTGCATGGCATTACTGCACAAAGCAGGTCCAACAAGCATGTAATTAACTACCTCGGAGATTAATGTCACTGCTACCTAAGTACAGAAGCACTTTTTGCATGTC
The DNA here is from genome assembly GCA_035582835.1 of Phoebastria nigripes. Taxonomy (NCBI): domain Eukaryota; kingdom Metazoa; phylum Chordata; class Aves; order Procellariiformes; family Diomedeidae; genus Phoebastria; species Phoebastria nigripes. Next base: position 2,183,602 of record JAYKAV010000889.1, on the reverse strand, counting down.
CCTGGAGGTCACCAGGTGATTAGATTTGGAGTTACCAAACGGTCCAGAGATCAGTCACCACAGAGGGGGAAGCTGCTAAATCTCCCCGAGGGCTCTGGGTTGAAGACAGGAATAGCACAAGAGTTACCCTCCCATCAGCTGCAGTTTACCCCCACCAAAGAGACCAAGATTAATAGAATCACAAAGTTAGCCTTCAAGGAAAAGCCGTAAAATAGAGCACGGCTGCTCCTGGGTGCCTGTTTTCACGTGTCTGCGTTGCATCTCTGCCCTGACCGTTCCTGTCGCTGTGCCCTGACTGCGATGGACGTGCAAGTAGTAGAAACAAAACTGTCATAAAAAAAAATAATCACCCGAAACRCACCCAGCCTCATTTAGGGAATCCTATCCATCGAGCTGCCTTCCAGATATACCCATCCATCACRCAGCCCTCCCCGTGCGCTCTGATCCATCAGAAACAGTTGAAACGAAACATTTTTATTGATCTCGACTCTTTTTGTTGATTCTCTGTGTTTCTCACCAGACATTTCCATTCCATCTGGGCTCAGCGGGCTCTTTCCCAGGGCGCAGGCACCTGCGTTTCAGGCACTAGAGCATCCTCTTGGGTGCTGCTCTGTGTTACCCAGAGCAGGGATAATTTTAATGCCCCCGCTGTAGCAAGCACTATGTCCATGGTCTAGCAAGGCTGTCTGAAAATGCTTCTCTAAATATTTGAGAAAAAGGCTGGAAAAACAAAAAGGCACCCCGGGGGGGGTCTCTTGCAGGGTTTATGCTTAGCCCTGTGCCGGCTAGGACAGGATTTTGGAGTGAAGGAGCACTGCAAATAAAGATGTGTGCACCAGTGTGTGCAATGCCTACAGAGCCAGCTGAGTGCCCGCTGTTGTCTTGGTGCCCTGATTTAAGGAATAATAATAATACTAATAACATCCCAGAACCCATCCGTAAAATGTGTGTGTTTAATGTATCAGAGCATGGCAAATTAATTGGCGTGTCTGGATCGTGCATGTGTGGATCTGGCTAAGGCTCCCAGGTGAAGGTTCTGCTTTTCCCAGCGGAGCATTATAGCTGACTGGGAGAAGCATCTGCCAGYAAAAGGGCTGTTTCGGTGCTGCTTGCCTGCGAGGGTTTGCCGGTGCAGCTGGCGAGCCGTGGCCGGCCGTGCCAGCCGGAATCACGCTGGGCGCCGAGAGCAAGCGCCAGCCCGCAGCCGGGGGCGTTTTCCCGGCTGCTGAGGTGCTGGAGAGGGGGGAGCTGAGGATGGAGGAGCCAGACGAGTGAAGGAGGGAAGGGTGCGATGGCAAGCGGTTTAGCAGCAATGGAAGCGTGCACGCATACGCACACAGGCACTGAGACTCGAGCGCTGCCTTGCCTCTTTTTTTCTGTAGTGCGGACTGATCCAGTATTTCTGCTGCAAAATCAGTAGCGGTTCTGCCAAGGCTTTGGAGGGGATTGCTAAAAACTGAGGAGCAATACAGATGYGCTTTTAGATACAGCAGCCAGCTTATTTGCTGCCTAGAGAGCTGATTCTGGAGTCGTCGGCTTCGGGCTGGGATTTTACGGGACCAAAGGGGTTCAAGGAGCAGGTGCTGGATGCGTGGGGGGACATGGGGACAAATGGACATGGGGACAAATCACAGTCCTAGCCCCAAGGAAGTCAGGGGAAATCTTGGTGCTGATTTTCCCTGTGGCCACCCAAAAGCCTGTCACCCCGCGCTCGTAGGAGCCCTCCTCCTCCCGAGACCACCGAGCTCACTCTCGGAGCATTTTCCAGAAAACTCAGAGATCTTTTATTATGTTCGGGCTCTGCCTCACAGCTCATTGCCAAAGGGGCCTTTGGTTCCCCTCAGGCACTTTTTTCCTTACAGAAGTTGTTGCTTTCCCTCCTCCACGCAGAGCCAAAGAAACCCTGCAGACCTAGCTGGTGCCGCGGGGGAGACCTCTGACACGGGCGTCCACGTGCCAGCGGTACCTGCCGTGCTCCCTGAGCATCCCAGGGAGGTTTCTGGGTAGGCTTCGGTCCCTGTTTCTCAGCCCCTTGCTCGGTGGGGAAGAAGTTCCCAGAATATCCGAMTCCGGGATGAAAAGCCACCCCCAGCTGCCTGTAGCAGGTTTGGGGGTTCAGGTGTTTGCACACCCATCTCTCACCCCCGCCCTAACCAGCCCAGCAGGCACAGGGCAATGCAGACCTGGGGGCTACTCTGCATCCATGTCTGCATGCCTCAGTTTCCCCATCTGCAAAATTAGGGCATTGCCAGTGATCCCCAGAGCGAGGTGGCATCATTGCTATGTGCCGGAGGTCAGCTCCAGGCTGCCCCAAAGGCTCTCCCACAGCCCAGGAGTCGCACCGGGCTGTGGGCAGGGTCCTTGGGGAGAAGGCAGTTGCACAGTCACAGGTAATTTGCTCAGAGCCCCAAAGTCAGTGGATTCAATTCCACGTTTGCCAGGCAGTACCTGCTCGGGGACGAGCCGAGCACCAGCAGAGCCCATTAGCACTCAGCTGCGTTCTGCTGCTCGTTCCGCTCTCCTTCCTTTCCCAGAATCAAATTAAATCTCTTTTATTAGTTCCCTTTTCGTACACAACTCCTTGCACAATTAGTGAATAATTTTCAAGAGCACAAACTAATTGCCTTGCTCTGTCCGCACCCTGCAAAGCTTTTTGCTTTCATTTTGCTTTCACTTAATTTTTATTAGGATCAAGAGAGAAGAGAAATTCAACCAAACCGCCACTAACAACAACAAAAAAGAGCTTGGCGCTCTGGAGCGGGGCTGGAGCCTGGTGAAGGCTGAAGAGCACCCGCAGGATGCTCTTCCCATAGCAAACGGGACTGGTGTCCCAGTGCCATCCAGCGCTGCTCCGCACTGCGGCTGCCATGGCAGGGGACAGCCGGGACCTGTTAGCAGCTCATCTCCTTGTGCTAAGATGCAAAATCCTCCCTTTTTATTAGCTCTCAAGGACTTTGCTTTGCTATAGGCTTGGTTGATTTTACTGCAAATCAGTGCTTTTAGCTGCTTAGCTCTTAACCCATCCGCCCGGGCTGCCTCGGCGGCTCACGCTCGGATCCAGGYTGGGAACACCAGCCCCGTGTGGGGTTGGGCTAGCGAAGTCCCTGACCCTCCCTCCCACCGCCCGCCTTTTGCATGCCCAGGCACACACTGACTGTATTTACGAGGAAGATATTTGCTTATTAACCGTCGCCCGAGTTGCTGTGATTCCAACGCGGGTTCGAAACGAGGGGTCGATGCTGCCCGTTCCCTCTGATAGATTCCTGAAGCTCTGGGGACCCAATCAATTGAAGGTGACATAAATCACACTAATTAAACTATCCTGAAAGCACATTTTGCAGCCTTTGGGGGCCAGCTGCGGTGTGCGGATGGCCCCTTGGCAATCCAAGCGCTGACTGCCGGCTCCCGGAGGCCCCACGTCGCAGACTTTGGGATAATTGATTTCCTGGCCCTTTTTCTTTATGGATGTCAGAGCCCTCGGAGCAACGTCAGCAAGGTCAGCAGCAGCGAGGATGGGTTTAATTAGCTGCTCTTTTCTCCGTGGCGCTGGCAGAGCGGTGGCTGGAGCATACAGGTGTTTATAGGCTGCACTTGGCAGGACCTGCCCGGGCTTTCCGAGCATCGCCAGCCTCTTGCTCCTTAAACGCTGGGAGTCCAGGTGCTAACGAAGTGTTTGGGGGGGAGGGGGAGCCTAACGGAGATCAGAAAGTCAAATTAATGGCCAAGTGGGAATACTATTTCCCAAGGTGCTCCGGCGGGGCAGCGGTGCTTTGCCGGGCTGGTTCCCGCTGGGGCGGCTAGCAGGGCTCTACCACCCGCATCCCCTTGAACRCGGCAGCATCGCTGGTCCCCCGCTCATGAATATTCACACAGCGGCTGCTGCGCTTTATCCCGTGCTGTGCAATTATCATTTTAAAGGCTCTCAAATGCTTATCAGACTGGAGCATGATTTAAAGAAGCGGTTGAGCTGGTGCCTGCGGAGGCTTTAGCTGAGCGGGGGCTCTGCTGCGGAGGTGGGTGGTGGGCAGGCGTGAGCATCCCCCTGCTCGTGGCTCGGCTGTCCTCGTGTGCGTGAAGCCATCGGGCTGGCTTTTGGGGATCGTGGCGGTGGGATTATCCTGCTCTCGCCTGCTCTCCTCCTCCCCGGAAGGCTGTCAGGCCTCGCCGCTTACCCTGTGTAATAAGCTTTCAAATCCATGGGCAAAAGGCTGGGGCAAATCCAGGGCTACTCGAGGATTTCACGACTGACTCCTTGGGAAACGACGGTGAGGATGAAGCCGAGCACGGCTCTCAGCCCACACTGCCCGAGAGGAACACGCCTGGGGGAGACCTCCTGGAGCTGCTATTACTGCTCTGCCGTGATCATTCATATGCTGGGAAATATCCAGTAAAAACCACTTTGCATGCAGTTTCCCACATGCGCATGAGGTTTTTTTATCCCTGTTAAAATTAATTTAAACCACAGAGCAAGCAGAGAGATGCTGCGCAGAGGGGGCTGTCGCRGGAGAAACGTGTTTCCATCAGATATCTCGCTATGCTGCATGTGCTAAATACAGACAGCATCGCCTTAAAGCCGCTTCTCCGAGCCATGGGCCCTCGCTTATGCCTGAGGTCTCTAAGAGCTTTTGCAAGACAGAAAATAAATAACGGAGCATCGTTTGTTTAATTGTTAATAGCTCCTAGATAAAAGATAGTTGCCGTTCACACGGGGAAGAGGAACTCTGGCAGCTCCGGAGAGAGCATGTGGCATCACAGCTTGGATTGCTTTTCAGAAGTGCTGAGCATCCAAAGCCAAGGCTGGTGAAGGAACGGGAAATGAGAACATGATTTTGCAAAAGCTACTGATGTTTCCGAATGGTTTTGCATTGGGCCCTTTCCAGTGCTGACTGGGAATATCTTCTCGCCTGCTGCCCGCCCCCGCTCCGCATTGCGTATGCTGCTCGACATATGCCGAGGGTTTTCACTGAAAACCTGAAAATCAAAATCTGCATGAATGTGTTTTCAGGCTCGGGTAACAAGAACTGAGTCGGTATTTTGCTTTTTCTGTTTTCCCTGGAAATAGGTATTTCCCACAGAGACCTGTGGAAACGCTATCCTACTAGAAATCTCCATGCGGAAACCCAGGTTAAATGGGATTGCTGAATTTCTCACTGCTGTGCCCAGCYTCAAGCCCCACAGCGCGCGCCTCATGCTCCAGATTCACCCAAGTACCTTTTATAAAAGGTCTAACCTGTCGCTCTGGACTTGTCCTACAACGGGTGGAGAAGAAGAGCGGCTTCCAGGGGACGGGGGGACCTCCTGAGCCACCCCGGGAAGGTCCTGCCTCCCTCCGTGGACCAGGGGTGGAGGAGAGCAGTTTGGCAGAGCAGATTTGGGTCTGTTGAATTTATAATTAGCACAGTGCCTGTGGGAAGGATGTTTGTAAACGGATTGTCTGCCGGCTTGGATTTGCTTTCTTCCCCCTTCCCTTGCATCAGGCCCATCTTAGGTTATCTCCAGCCATATCATGAGGGGGTTTGTTCCTGCCAAGAGAGCTGGATGTTACAAGCATCCTTTGAATGTGCAATCACAGCAGGCGACTCCCCTTTCCCTCCCTTCCCGGGCGTCTGGCTCGGGATCTTGTCGATGATTAAGCTCAGTGTCTCATAAATTATGTTTCACCAAATTGCTACATTAATAAGGGGCCGTGTGTTCTTGGAGGATCATTAATTATAGATACATTTTTATTTCCCCTGCAAAATTGCCCGTGTTCCTTGCTGGGTTGATTATGCAGCCGCGTCAGGCACCGAGCGGTGGGAGAGGGACGAGGATGGGCTCGGAGCTGAGCAGAGCAGCGGGGCGACCCTTCACCATCCCAGCTTAAAGGCTGCTTGCTGGGGGGGGCTCTGATCCCTGCTGAGCTTTGCACCCACCTGTGTGATGATCGGTGAATTATTTCCCGGTCTCAGCTCTCTGCGAATGGTGGAGGGCAATGCCTSGCTCTTCTCCAGCCCCGGCTTTCGTTGCATGAGGGCAGCGCATTCTCCTTCCCCGTGAGGACTACAGCTGCTTTGCAGAGAGGGTGCCGGAGTGGCTGGGGGGGCTGCAGGGACCCCCGGGACTCAGCTCCAGGCACCCATGAGGACCAGCCTCCCGAACGGGCACCCCGGTCCCGCATCACCTCACCCTGCAGCAGCTCTTTGCACTTCAAAGCCTCCCGGGATGTCAGGGTCTAATTGTTCTGTTCCTATTAATAAGATGCCTCCAATAGCAAAACTGCCCTGCAGGGTTATATTATCATTATTGATTCATTATTAACAATCCCTTAGGCCAAGCTGAAGGTTTAGGCTGCGCTCCCCGCGCTTTGGAGAGCATCCAAGGAGCGTTGGAAATCGATGGCGAGTCTTTCCATCGACACGGCGGGGCTGTGCCGGGCGGGATGGGTAGCACGTGATGGGGAAGATGCTTCCCTGTGCCCCGAGCAGGGCTGGGGCTGGCAGGGTGTCCCCAGGCAGCAGGGACACCTCGGTCCCCAGTGGCACGGCTGCGCGGCGTGAGCTGGACCCGGAGCGAGGGATTTCCCTGGAACAGGCGGGGAAGGGACCTTTCTTTACTGAGASATGATAAATTCCCTGTTTGCAGATTTATTACAGGAACTTGAAGGGGTGGAAAAGTGGATTGTAGGGTGGGGGGTTTTTGTGTGAAAGCTGTTAAACTTTTATGTCGTGCTGTAATGGTAAATGAAGTCCGCCCTGCAGTTTAAATAGTCCCTGATTAAATAATTTCCCCTTTCAGCTGCTCTGAAGAGAGGCTGAGGATGTGTCTGGCAGCTCGTGCCCATCGGTACAAGAAACCCTTTAAATAGAGGCAAATCAGGGCCTTCCCCAAATAAATCCTGGCCTGYGTCACAAGTGAAATGAGAGTGCTGGGTCTCAGAGGGAAGATGCTGGTGAATGAAAGCCAGCCGGAGGGGCGGGGGACACGGCTCCGTCTCCCCGGGGGCTCCAGCCYGGTCCGTGTGCCAAGCAGCCGAGGTGACAGGCAGGTATCGCTGCCTGCCTCCCAGTGCTCTCCTCCGGCCTTTATTAACTGAGCTGGTGGCTGTACGACAGACCCTTCCTCCCCACGAGCTCCGGCCGGGCTCATCCTCAATCACAGGTGAAGGGCGGCTCCGCGGGAGGGGACCCGGGGGGACAGAGCCCTGCGCTCTCAAAGCCTAAGGAGGGGCTCTGCTCTTTAGGATATTTCCTCCTGCGCTCCCATCGCTTGTCAGCGCACACACACATGCAAATCCACCTTCTTCCCCRATTCTCATCAAAGATTTAGCAGCGAAGAGACAATGATGTTTGCAGTGAGCTCACAGAGGCTCATCGTCTTTGCAGAATATACTACAGTACACTTACTAGTACATTAGGAAGCACTATAAATATTTAAAGCTAAACTATCATTGCCCAAATAAATGAGCAAGCTCCAGCGGCTCTCGGTTTGTGCGCTCTTCCTCCTTGCCTTAACTCAACCAGCCCTCGGGGCCCCCCCAAAAGGAGAAATCAGTGGGATGCTGCTTTGATCGAAGATTTGGGCATGTGGATGGGCTCTTTCTCTCCCTACGGGCACAGCCAGAGTTGGGTGTGCCRAGAGGTGTGGAGGACCGGGGCTGGGCTGAGCTCTAGGATGCTCCGGGACCTTTGGGATGCAGCAAGGCGCTGCAGGCTGGTGAGCACCCTGGGCTGGAGGAGGCAGCCAAAAGTTGCTGGAGAGACAGCGATAGCAGAGCTCCTGCGGTTCCCCTGCCCTTTTCTGGGACCCTACGGTGTCGCTTTGGTTTCCCCTTTCGAAAGATGACAGCAAAGGTGTCATCTTATGAATTATGAAATGTGCTACACCATGTTCAATCCAGTGCTTGAAGGTATTAAGCTAATATTTTCTGCCCATATTGCAATGTCTCCTGAACAAGCCAGTCACCCCTGACCRACGGATTGCAGGAGCCCGGCTGTAGCGGTGAAAGCACCCATGTCCTCGGGGAGCTGAAGGGCCTGAAAGGGGTTTTGATAGTAAAAAATCTGTTCTGAGATAGAGCTAAATATTTTTATTGGGAAAACCTCTAGGTCATAGAGATGATAGAAAATTGGCACGACTTAGTAAACTCTCATGCACAGCTCAGCTATACATCAGCAGCAAAATAAATACATTGATAGCTCCCCTTTGGCAAAGTGTCTATAAATTACGGTTGCTTGATGCTGCTAATAAGGCAGTGGGTCATGCGACCAGCACATTAAAACCTGGCTCCTGAGTCAGAGACTTCCAAATCTTGTTACTTACTCCCAGCTGAGAGAAAGCAAAACCTGAACCCAGGAGCAAACGCTGCCTTGTCACCAGAGCGAGGGAGGGGGATTTGGGGTCCCTGGTGACCCCCACAACAGGGTCTAGCAGGGGGACAGGGTTATTCCTACCACATCGATACCCTGGAGATAACCGGGGCAGGACTTCRACCGGGGCTCTACTGCCCTGCTGGGTGTCCTTGGCCAAGCAACCACAGGCCCTTTGCTCTGTCTTTCACCTCCTAATTTTTTCCTCGTCTATTTAGATGACTTGCAATGATAGCGATCATCTGCAGTGCACGTACAGCCCCCGTGTGACATGACTGGGACCGTGGGGCCCATCATGGGACAGTTATTGGAAGGGAAATAACTCAGCTGACCTCAGTAAATGGTTAAAAACCTATGCCTAACCCCCAGGAAATACAGGGGACTGCAAACTTCTACTCTCTTTACTTAAAAAATAAAAAGATAAATAAAAATCTCATTAGCTGTCTTTCCTTGCACTGATTTAAACCACTGCTTGAAGTTATGACTCTCTTCCCGGCCATCGGGCCCGCTTGGTATCCTGTTCGGTACATGCCGCGGGACCCACGTAGAATGAACACCCTCCACAGAAACTCCTGCTTCATGGAAACTTCATTTTCCATCCAAATCCCCGCGTCAGAGTGGCTCCTCCTGGTTTCTGCGGGCATTGGGTTGGCCCCAGAGCTGCTCAGCGCTGTTACAGTACCACCGAGCCTGTTTAATATCGAGCGATTTCCTGCTCCAAACAACACTTAATGTCAATTATTGCATGCGGCACAGGCAGTTTTTCAATTAACTGCCCTATATAATTTTATGTTTCCAGTCTACTTGTATGTGGTTTGTGCATAAACCTTGYGAAATGATGGCCCAGGCAGACAGGAGCCATGAATTTATTTTTAAGAGGACATGGCTGGGAGCCACAAAATCTGGATTTTGTTTTCTGCTGTCGCCCAGGGGCTCTTGCGGGTTTTGCCCTGGGCGGTTGGGCCCTGCTGGGACAACAGGTCTRCCTCCGAAGGAGCCACATCTGGATTCCTGCAGCTGCTCATGGAGCCACCTCTGCAGCCCCTTTCTGGGGTAATGAGGGCAGCTTTGGCCCCGTTCCTGTGCCAAAGGCTGTGGTGTCGTGGGGATGCCTGGAGAAGGGGGGCAGATGGCTCGTTTTGGGCAGGAATCGCTGCCATTAACTGTTTACACACTCTTGCGATGTGAACCGAGCCCGGCTTACGACYGTTTGCCATTAACTTGGATAAAGATGAGCGCTGGTTCATATATGTATATTTACTCTAATAAAATCCAAAGTGCTCTTTTTTGTTTAAAAAAAAAAAAAGTTCCCRGCAAAGGCAGGAGTAAGACCCGTGCTCCGCCTGTCGACTTGATGAATGTGCTGTGGTCCGAGCCAGACCACTTAGCTTCCCCTTGTGCTTAAACTAATCCCCGTGTCCATCAATCATTGGGGGAAAGGGCTTGGACCCTCATTTATTACAGCTCCGATAAATATGCACGGCAAAGGCGGCTTTTCCTTACGGCAGAGGTGGAAGGGTAAAGGGAGGAAGAAAACCTCTTCCATCCCAGTCCCCTGTGCCTTATGGGCATCCCCCCTCGGGGAGCAGATTTCCCAGGGTCGGGGATGCCTCTGCCCCCCAAGTTTGCTCCCCTTCCCTTCAGCAGCAGAGGGTGTAAAGTAAATAACTGATTACTCTGAAACAACTGTACCGAACAGGAGCCTACATCTGTGACTTGCGGTACTTAAGGCTCGGTAAATATGTTCTTAATAATCAACTGGTATTTATTTAATGTAGAATAATTCTGCTGCTAAGCTCCAGTGAAATGCAGTTAATTAAAAATGTCTTTGAAATCGGTCCTCTGGGGAGAATATTTGGTACTATCTGAGGGTTGGGGTTTTTTTCTTTTTTTCCCTCTTTTCTCTGTCCGTCCCTGCTGTTAATTTTATCTTTTCCCTGTAATCCTGATGCTGTTTGCGGTTGGGTGCCTGTGTTCTGGCTATTCCCCCTGGCAGGTGGGCACTGGCGGGGGCTTGGCTTTAACCTCCGCTCAGCTCCTGGGATTTGAGTGCTTTTCCCTGTGGCAAAGCAGGCAGGGCTAACGGAGCTTCGCCTCTCCGCTCCCCTGGGACCGGCATGGGAGGGTTTGGGGCTGGGAGAGAGGTGGTGGCGATGCCCAGGATGCAAACGCTGCGGTGACGGAGCCCGAGGGAGAAAGGGACTGACGGGGAGAGCAGGACACCGCCGCCCTTGGCTGCCAAAGGCTCCCCTGGAAGGGAAGCAGAGCCCAGCCCCTTCCCTGCATCCCTGTCCCTCGCTGTGTTTGGGATGCTGATGAACTGTCCCTAACAAGGACAGCGGCTGTCCCTTCCCCAGCACAAAGGCGAGGTGATTAAAAGTTAATATCAGATCGCRGCTGGAGGCTGGTAAGCCGGTTGTAATTACTGGGATGTGGGGATATTAAGGGCCAGTGTAATTATAACTCTGAGGTAATTGGGGGAAGGCGCTCGAGCAGGTTTTGTGCTAATGTTGTGTTTTACATCTCRCATCGCGGCATTAATCAGCACGGTCCCCGCTGCCCCGTCGCAGGCTCTCCCCAGCCCCATGCCACCCCGGTCCCGTGCCACCCCAGCCCATCACCGTCCCATCCCACAGCCCTTCTCGCCACATCCATCCCACCCCTCCAGCCACCTGGGATGGAGAAAGCGGCCTCAGTGCCAGCAGCCAGGATGGGATGTTTGTGCTTGGCAAATGCTTGCTGCAGCGGGGGGAAAAAATAGCAAATAAAAAGCATCTGATTGATTTTCATATATTTTTTTTTTTAACTAATGGAAGGGGAGCGCTTGGGAACAGGAGACATTTGCGGCCAGTCTCCGGTCTGTGTGCTGGAGCTTCCTAAGGGACCGAGGGGACTGCGGTCACCGAGCTGGAGGACAGATCCCCCGCCCAGGACCTGTGCAGTCTCTTCTCCACTGATCAAACTGGCAGAACTGGGAGGGCAGCTTTTACAAGCTGAGTGATCCCAAACCTGCGCCAGGGAAAACCCTTCCCCTGGGGCTTCAGACGGAGGGTGCCAGGGTCCTCCGAAAGCCCACGGCAGGCGGATGGCATAAAGGGGAATCCTGGGAGGGGGACGGCAGTGACTGAGGAGGGGGAAGAAGTCAGGATGAACCCTCCGAGCTGCTGCTTCTGCTCCCACCATGCCTGGGTGAGCCAGGATTAGCGACTCTGCAGCCTTYGCAGCCAAAGCAGCTCGTCTGAGCCTGAAGATAAGGTGCAGAGGCAGCGAAGGGAAGAGGAAACCTCTCTCTGGGCAGCCAAGATCTGCCRAGAGCCCCGCTGAGATGCAGAAGGCAGGCCAAGCCATCCTGCAGAAACCCTGAGCTGCTTTTTGTCTCCTTGGGTTGGGCAGATTTGGGGTTTGTTGTTTCCTAATGATTTGTTTTGCATTTGTTTCCTCCTTTCAGCTCCACAGCTGCCGGAGCAATGGATGCTGTGGGGAACAGAGCGGGAGAGATGATTAGAAGTCATTTGAAGAGTAATTAGGTTTGATCCAGGACCCTTCGGGATCCCAGGTCTGCTCCTTCCGCTCCCAGCACATTTTATTGAAGATGGTGAAATGGTGCGTGTCAAAACAAGGGAAGTTTCAGCACGTGGGCGATGGTGCAGGCAGGAGACCCCCGGGCAGGGATTGCAGGCAGCTCTGCRAGAGGCACAGCCAGGGACATCGGTGCAGGACACCCACGTGCGGGGGGGCTGTCCTGTCCCAAAAGACAGAAATGGTGAGATCTGGGGAAAATACAGGGCCATGGAGCAGAGCAGTGGTGTCACCGAAATCGGGAATAAACCCCTGAGGCCCCTTATAACAGTGGGAGCTTGCAGCCCAGCTGGCAAGCAGCACCGGGGAGCTCACAGCAGTGCCAGGGAGCTCGCAGCAGCACTGGGGAGCTCGCAGCA
>JAYKAV010000889.1:2127420-2170625 GCA_035582835.1 Phoebastria nigripes | reverse complement strand
AGCTCGCAGCACTGCCGGGGAGCTCACAGCAGTGCTGGGAAGCTCGCAGCAGTGCCAGGGAGCTCACAGCACTGCTCGCAAAGGAGCTGCCATGACACCGGCAAACACGGAGATGCCCCTTCCAGGCTCGCCAGGAGGGAGACACGTGTGGGCACCAGCCCTGCTGCATCGCAGCGCACAGGAGCAATGCATCCTCTGCTCCCGGCCAGCTCTGCTCTGGGAAAAGGGCTGAGCAGGAAGGCAAGGAGCCTGATTAAAACCAGGACAGCCTCAGTGAGCCCCTGATGCTAACCTAGATTGGCACCATCTGAAAGAAGTGTCCAGCACTGCTGTAAACATTTGCTTTAAACCTGGTGGGGCTTGTTCCTGCAAATACCTCACCTTTATCGAGCGCCTTACTCTGCCTGGCTGGGTTAGCATCCCCCGCACCTCTTTGCCAGTGCCGAGGAACTGGTGCACAGTGAAATGTTCCTATTCCAGGGCTCTTTGGCTGTATTTTACCCCATATGTCATAAGACAGGATGCCTAGATGGTGTGTTTAGCTATTGTCTCTTCTGGAAGGTTTCCACATCCTTATTTATAAGGTCTCTCCAGCCCAGAACAACCCCCTTTGGAAGATCAGTAGCACAATCATCGCTGGGCCATGAAATAAGACCTGAGGAGGTATGGCTGAGCATAATTTACCTACCACACGGCTGAACCTGCTGAGAAATAAACCTCCGTCCTGCGGGAAAGAGGCACCGTCTTCCCGATTGCTCTCTTAGATCACGAAGCCATCCCCGCCGGCAGCCAGCTCCTGTATATTTGGTGCAGCCTCTTCATCCCGCACAGAGTATGATTCTTCATGATAGTCCCTAATGTCTTGTACACAGGCTGTCGGGTGGGGTTTTTCCCTCTCCCTTTTTATTTCTCCATCTCCTCTTGTTTATACCAGGTGTCGTCTGCTGCATCCCAGTGTTTTTCCCCCGGGATTTCCATCATGCCTGAGCACAGCGCCTTGGAGCACAGAGCCCGGTCTCTGCCACCGGGCTGGGATGGAGGGGGGACACCTCTGCTCCGAGGTGGAGAAAAAACCAGAGGAACCATCTCAGGAAAGCCAAGCAGCCCCCCCAAACAGAAATTTAACAGAAGGGACGTTCCGCCCAAGGTCCGTGGTAAGCCCGGGTTTAGCATCGCAGTTAGGGGTCGGCTCCCCGGGGGCGGTGCGTGCCTCCTGCACTGCAAACGGTCTGGGGGGAAAATCTGCCTTTTTCTTCTCTTTCCCTGCACTTGAGGCAGAAGAAAAGGAACAAAAAAATTGTTCGGGCTTTTTTTTTTCTTATTTCCCACTTTTTTTATCCGAACACTTTCAAAGTTAATTTCAAAAAGCTGGGAACACTTGATAGTTTTAATTAATCCGCTGCCTAGGGAAATACAATTTGTGTAGCCAAAGCCTCTCGCTTTCCTCTGGATAGCTATCTCACTCTGGGTACTGCTGATGGTTCCAGCGTGACAGCGATTGCAGCAGTGACTCCGGTGCTTTTATTTGATTTCATCATAAAAGTACCGCGTGTCAGGTTTATTTGGCCTGGCCAGCCAGCCCGGGGTGCGCTGCGGGAGGGGGGGATACAGGATTTAATGGGGATCAGATGGAAACCGTGCGGGAACAGCTTGTTCACCCAAACTTCAAAACAACTGAAAAACAAAGTCTTGAATGATTTTCTCCCCCAGTAATTGGCTGGGTCTAGTCCAAGACGTACGTTCAGGAACATGGAAAGAACACTGCGATGCATTTGAAATACAATATCAGGTTTGGGTTTTTTTTCCCCTGGTGTGATTTGCTAATTCATTTTAATTAATTAAAAGTGATCAAGAAGCAGGGAAAATCATGCTGCTGCTTGACTTGCTGCATGCCACAGGTCAGCAGTCCCTGKCAGGGTGGAAACCTGGCCTCGACAGCCCCCCGGTGCCAGTGGAGCCCCGATTTCTGCACCGTGGAGGTGACCCAAACTGCTGATGCTTCCAAGCCTGGTGAGAGGCAGCAGCAGCCCCCAGCTCCTCAGCTGGGGATTGCGATACCAGCCCGCACGGCTGCAAGCAGAGCCCTGCTATGACGGCAATGAAGTGGCTCGGCAGAGACCAGCCCCGGCCCTTCTGCCCTTCTTATCCACACTTGATCTCCCACACGGAAACTCATTACCGTGTTGATTGAGTGTTTGCTAATGCACCGTCTGCGAGTGCAAAGTGGAGGAAAAGAAAACCCCACGTGGGTGCATGCAAGCCGCCTCCAGCAGCGAGGAGCTGCCCGTGGAGGGCAGGAACGAGGGGACAGGGCGGCCCTTCTGCATTTCCCTAATGATGGGTGGAGGAGAAGGTGGTCATGGACCGCCCAAGGGGCCCTTTGCTTTTTCCAGCATCCCTGTCTTGCTCCCATCAGGGGGTGAGCGGTTCAGGTCCATCACTCCCCATAATCTAGCATAAACACTGCGTTTTGTAGCCACTTAGCTAGGGGTGGCATTTGGAAGTGACATTTAAAGGTCACTGCCAATCTTCCTGCATGGAGAACACAGAGAAGAAGGGCCACGGAGGAGCGGGGCGGCTGCTGCGAGAGCGTCTGCGTGATGCCCTGATGGGACCAGGGGTGCGAGCGGCAAAGATGCTGAGCTGGCTCCCTGCCTCCCCATCCCTCTTGTCCTCCTCTTCCTCCTCCCATTCYGTGCTGTGCCTTTCTTTCTCCCTGCCCTTCCTCTCTTCCCAGCTAATGACTTTTTCATTCCCCTGTGAGGAAAGTGCTGTTCTGGGAGATTTATGGCTGGTTCTCCCGGGGGAGAGGGTTCAGCACCGCGATGTGGTGTGCTTGCGTGCTTGCGTGCTTGTGGGACACGGCGGCTCCGCACGCTTAGGGCTGGCAAAGGCGATTCCCACCAGCTCGAGCATTTCTGCGAAGCCGCGTTTTGCTGTCGTTGGTGCACAGTGCCACGACAGCCCTGACATCTGCATATTATTATTATTATTGGTACTATTTTGCTTGTATTCAGGGCAGTGCATTTTTGCTAGTCTAACCCACTTCGCAGCAGCTCCTTAAGTGGGGACATAATACACATTTTAAAGCATTGAAAATCACACTCCACGTTTTCAGCTCCCAAAAATAAAAATACAGAAGTCAAATTAAGTAAGAAAGAAGAGACAGTCTGTTTCCATTCTTTAAATCAGGTTTCCAGGCAATTATTCTCCTATCTCCCACATAAAATTAATAAGAATTCTGCTTGAAGATTCAATAGGCTTTGGTTTTGCATAGCATCTTTGAGGCAGAAGGAGGACAGAATGCTTAATTAGTTTCCTACAGCCTCTCCTGCTTACACAATGTGTAGATAGCAGTGCCTATAGGTAGCTGTCCATGCATAGGCTGGGCCTGACCGTACCATGGGCAATACATCGCCTTGCAAGGAGAGTGGGGTTTGCAGGAGCCACTCGTTTAATTAATAAGGATGGGGTCGGAGGAGCAGGGAGAAAGGAGAGCCGGGGCTCAGGCCATGAGGAGTGTGATCAATGCCAGGCCATCGATTCCCTTTTACCGATTCGGAAAGGGAAATGCTCCTGTATCGACGGGCGTTACGACGAGCTGCATCCGCGGATGTGCCTGTGCCACGGCCCCAGAGCCGATGGGCTGGGAAGGGACTATGGGTATCGACCGAGTCCTGCCAAAGCAAGAAGGCTCGTACACACCTAACGATAATCAAACAGCATTAATGAAAGCTATGCAAATGATATAAAACTTCAGCGTGGCGATCTATGCTGCTTGGTTAGCTTCTGCTGCAGGAGGGACGAGCGGTAAGCCGGAGGTCATAAGCATCTGTATCGACACACAAGTCCTGGGCTGTCGGAAGGTTATTTAAAACTTTGCACGATCCTTTTTCTCTGCTCCTTGTCCCTCTTTCCCCCCCGGAGGTCTCTCTCTCTTCCCCGTATCTTCCAAGCTTCCTCTCCTTGCCGTTCCCRTGCTCAGCCCTCCCCTGGAAGCGCTCTCTTTCCCCGTCTGTGCTCTCACCAGCTTTGCTGTGCCTGGAGTCTCAGAAGTAACAGAGCGATAGATAAATGGATGTGACCATATGGAGGAAGACAAATAGATGGGAAGATAAGGAGACTGGGTAGCGAACATTGTGTGTGTCTGAAATCAAATTAAGAAATTTCTCACATATGTTTTGTTCCATCAAAACCTCAATTATGCAGACTGTGTTTCCTACCTCATCGCCATAAATAAAGCATAGTTTGCAAAAAGGACAACAATAATATTATACTAATATTATTGCAGCCCATAAATAAACACAGTGAGAGATGCCACTGATAATCGGGAGGTCATTTCCAATTCAGCATCTTATTGTTTAACGCAGTGGCACAAAGTCTGCAGCGACTGTTAGAGGGCCGGGCTCTGCGCTGGGTAACAGCAGCATTTCTCTGTCATTTTAGAAGAGCTAGATTATCAGTATGGATCTAATTAACTATCTGCTTTTGGCCACGTCTGAAACTGAAGAAAATCAACATAATCCCATTGACACCAGTCGAAATACGATGATCTACATCCACTAAGTATCCGTCCGTCTGTCCRTCCGTCCTTGTCYCCGCAGTTCATGTATATTCACATAGCTGTATTGAAATGTTTGTAAATATATAGATCTGCATGTGCATATGTGTTTATTTCTGTTTAGCTCTATTTATACACACATATACATGCATATATAATTTTCTGTCTTTAAAATATTAAAATAAATTACATCTTTTCACAGAATACAGACATTAATTCTGTTTCCAGGAGATTTGTCAAATCAGTGGTCTGTGTTTGCATAACAAGCTCTTTGGTTATGCTGCACTGCATATAAATTACCACGTTGTCAGGCTCCAGATCAAAATCATTGGGTTTTAAGCAGAATCTCTCACATTGATTAAGATGTGCTTTATGTTATGTGCATCCATTACATCTAGAGCCCTGAAAGCAGCTTCAGAAGAAGGCTGGATGTGGCCAAAGAGGCTATGGAAACCCCACAAACCTCTCGAATCCTTTACAGAGGGGATCCCCTCTTGCCCTGCCTTCGATGCCTCGCCTGTGGCTGGCCGGGCAGGGAGGGGTGCTGGGGGGATGCTCCGTCCCTGGACCCCTCCGGGGGGTTATGAGGGGCTGCTGCCTCCTTTCTGCGATGGAGAAGCCGCAGCCTCGCATGGGGTTTGGGCTCGTGGCGTTATCGCACACGCGCGTGCACACACATGCACACACACACAAAGTCTATTAAAAGTACAAACCCCAGACTGTATCTCCTCCTCTCAAAAGCTCCACTTATCTGCCRCGGCAGTAAACAGCTTGGGGTTTATAAAGTGTAATCGGGAAGTGCAGTCCCCCTGTCGACACAGGCAACAGTCATCTGTTCGTTTGTTTTAATGAGATAAAACCCTCTCCAAAAGTCAGGGCGATGGGCTCCAAAGCTCTTTGCTTGCCTCTAACTTTTCTCCTCCCCATTTACCGGTACACCCAGGGACCAGCACGCCAGTTGCTCTCTGATTTGTCTAGTTTTGCCCCGATGCATGAACACAAAGTGCATCGAGCGCCTGGTTGCTTGGGAACCTCCATGGGCTGGGACCCAAAATCGGGAGGGCTAAAACCCCCTGCTACTTTGGGTTATCAGAGTCCCGACAGCAATGATGGTCAGTTCGCCGGCTACTTTTATTTCTGGAAGAAGGGAGGGTTTTTTTAATGGGGAAAAAAGACGTGAAGTACTAGATCAGAAATTCCCCTAGGATGGAGCTGCTCATTTCTGCTCAGCTCAGCTCCATCCCATCTCGAGCTCCCGCACAGCTCCGGCCATTCAGACCCTGCATCCCCTCTGCCAAGCCCGTGACTTCCCAGGAGCGGTGGCACATTTCTTTTAAGAGACAGGCTTGACCATGATCAAGAGATGGCATGGGACACAAAGCCGACCAGCTGCCCAGGTGGCTCTGATGGAAAAATCACCTTTCCCATTGAAAAAGCGAGCGCTGCTCCTAGCCAAGACTTGTCTTGCTGCAGCTTTCAGGCTTCCTGGAGGCTGCCAAGAAAAGGGTCATGTCTAGCTGTATTTTTAGCTTGCTGGCACCTGCCCATGAGGAACGAAGGTGAGACTTGCCAGCTCACTTCATGCAAGACTATAGAGTAGCAGCAGATGGGACCGGTTCCTGGTTGCTGACGGGGATGTGAGTAGAAGCTTAAATTAAAGCAGCTAAGTTATGGAGGCCTGGGTGCTTTTTCTGTGTGTGCCAGTAGTATTTTGCCTTAGTTTGCACAGAGGCACTGGGGAGCCAGCTACAGTTTAATCGTATTTCTTTAATTTTACCAGCCAGAAGGCTTGAGGCAGAGCCACATGAAAGGAAATTATGATTCAGGAGAATTCTTCTTTTTGTTTACCTATTTAAAGTGCATTTCCTTGGTGCTTTTTCCATTCAAGGCAGAGAAAGAAACCCACAGAAAAATGCAGCAAAATGYGTTTTAAAGTCTCATACCGTGCTTATGCAGAGGAGAGGCAGGGACTTGCTGGTGTCCCGGGGTGTCTCATGCCATACAACTATTTTTTTACCGGGGAAACAGGAGCTCCAGGCATCCTTGAGGTCAAACACTGAACCCAAATTGAGTGCAAAGAAGCCTCAGAAAACAGAGCCTGGACCAGCGCCTAACCCCAGCCCCTCTGCCTGCCCCGCAGACRAGCATCCCTGCAGCATCCCTGCAAATAATCCAAGGCCACCAAGCACGGCGAGCGGGAGAGACCCTTAGGGCCACTACTTCTTCAAGGAACATCTCCCAGTCCATAAATATTTCTACCAAAATGCAGGACAAAACATAATGTATAAAAGATTGAATAGAAGATATATTATGCCATTGCATAGCAATCCTGTCTTCAGGAATTTATGGCTTCGATAGATCCCCTGTTAAAAGAGGTTCTGCTGGCTGATGGAGGAGTTCAATTCATCTTGTATCTGTTGCAAACTATCAATATTATGGTTTGCCCATTTAAAGGGGAATCGGGATCAAGTCTTTTGGCTATTTATAATAAAAAAAATAAATAAATGAAAAATCCTTGTGGCACCATTGATATCGTGCTTGCTATGGGTTAATCCTCTGGGATCCTTCCCTTTCCCACCCCACTTCAGGGGTGCATCGAGTTTTGGGTGTGTGTAAAGCTGCCTGGCAGGAGGGGACCAAAGGGTGACAGTGTCGGTGCCCGGTTTTACGGCAGCAGAGTTCCCCTCTGCTCTTGCACGYGCATGTTCATGTCTAGATCTCCTCTTGAGCGGGGCTTGCTTTAATCCAGCCCATCTCCCCTCATTTTACGGTGCCTGTGCCTTTATGCTCTATAAAACCTTCCCCGCGTGGCCATGCTCACTGCCGGCGCGGTGCAGGACTCGGGATGTAAAAGTTTGGGAATGAAATCAATCCATCATCACCGGGTTTATAGACGGCCCCACCAAACGCTTCACATTTTAATCATGGCTGAAATCCTATTTGATATCCCCCCAAAAAGGCTAAAAGCAAACGCAAAAACAAATCCCAGGCTTTTTCTTGCCTTTCCCCTTGTGCAAGTGTGGATGATGAAGGGGTTTTGGGGTTTGGCTGGTGCTGCCCAGCTGTGCGCTGGGACGTGCAACCTCCATCAGCCAGCCCTCCCGCTGCAAATGCCGACCGAAGAAGGGGGTGACCCAGCCGTGGTGGGGTGCCAGGGCAGCCGGGGCTCCCCAGGGTGCCTGCTCCATGCTTTTCCCATGCTGCTGCGGGAGCGGCACAGCCCCGGGAGCTGCCAAATTGATTTTGCAGCACGGTGGCACAGCCTTTGTCTGCTTTTGGCAGGGGGCTCTGGCATGGCCGCACTGCCGCTGCTCAGGGTTTACGATGATTTACGCTGTGCTGGGATCCAGGGCCCCTGGCCAGCAGCGGGGCCAGCRTGCAAGGTGCTGGGCAGAGATACCCACGCAGACCCAGCCCCTGCGGGGCTCGCAAGAAACAGGTTAATAGACCCATCTGAATGAGAGCAATGGGGAGGCGAATCCTGGGGGGGATTAGGAAGCATTTGCTCATGCTAATGGAAAGGAGGCTTGTGCTTTACCCGCCTGCAAAACGAGTCCCTTTCAGGGCATGGCCATGCAGAGCTGCTGTCCCTCCCAGGAGGGCAGAGACTCCCAGAGCGATGTGCAATCTGCTCCCATCTTTTCCGTGCTCTTCCAGATAGCATGGGATCAGCAGGACCGCTTCAGGCACCCCTTTCCTTAAGAAAAAGCCTGAGCTCGCGGGAGAGCCGGGGCTCTGCCGCTGAATTGCTGCAGGGTCCCTGCACCCCCCCCCAGGCTGGGCATCCCGTGGGCACGGCCCCTCGCCCGCATCGCCGGACCATGCCGAGGGCAGCACACCCAGCCATCCCACCCCCCTCCCGCCTCCGCACCGGTTTCTCCTTCCTTGCTGGGAAGGGCACAAGCGCAGTGCTGGGCAGAGAGGGGATTTGGGAGAAAGCAGGTTATAAAACACTCAGCAAAGTTCCACTCGGTGCTTCAGGTCTAAAATTAATAGGTGCAACCCATAATCCTCTCTTGGAGAGAGATGGGGGGGAAGGCAAGAGAAAAATAATGGTCAAATCCCYGTGCCTTGCTGTCGGAGAGTCCTCCAGGTCTGTGAAGTTCAATGCATAGGAAATGAGGTGGAGACTCAGCACGTTTGCAGGGAACGCGGGTCAAAAGTGACCTTCACAAACTCAGCCCGGGGCGCAGCGCGGCGCGAGGCTGGCCGGTTCGCCTCCCAGCACAGCCAGGCTGCGGGGGGAGA
Source organism: Phoebastria nigripes (assembly GCA_035582835.1). NCBI lineage: Eukaryota > Metazoa > Chordata > Aves > Procellariiformes > Diomedeidae > Phoebastria > Phoebastria nigripes. Next base: position 2,161,816 of record JAYKAV010000889.1, on the reverse strand, counting down.
GGGCCGGGGGGCTTAAAGCCGGTCCCTTCTGAGCCGGCAGCGCTGCAGGCAGGGAGGGGTGGGCAGCGGGAAAGAAATGAGGCTGCTGCGCCTTGCCTGGCCGGGTCTCCGGTCCTGTTGGATGATTTTGGGTGGCATCGTTGGAAAGCCGTCGCATCCATCCAGGAGTGCCTGTCTTTAGGACAAGAGCGTTTCCCACGGCATCCCGCTGCCCCTGGGGACCCCCTGTGTGCCCCCCCCCCAGTTTGCCCCATGGCATCGGGGCTCCCAYGCTCATCTTTCACCTGATTTTGGACATCCTCACCCCGGGGAGTGGGGCCCGAGGCTCTGTGCTCTCCATCCCCACCCCGGATCAAAGCTGGCCCCCCTGCCCTCGCCGCACGCGTCCCCGCTCGCTATTCACATCACTCGCCGCTTGCCTTCAAAGGGCTTCTCTGCAAGAGGGAGTACGTGGCCACATCTGTGCGCCGGCTCCGGCACGCCGGGGTTTTGTTAACAGCTGCACTGCACCAGAAAGATCAAACCAGGGGCAGGGAGGGAAGGGGAGGGGGCTTTCCTCCTAGCCTGAATAATTTAAATTTTATGAGAAAGCAAAGGCAAATTATGGAGAGAAGGGATGGGGGGGGGGAGGATGCTGCTTCCCATCGTGCTGCCTGTGGGTGAACCCCAGCATGGGACAGTGATCCCCCCCCCGCCCGCTCCCGCCTGCCCGCAGCCATCATCCCCAGCCCCGCGCCGCCTTGTCTGCAGTCGGGACTGGCACCACGTGCACGCGAGGGGGAAAATACGGTCGCTTGGTCCCTCTCCATCAGTCCTGTCCTCCCGACTGCCCCATCTCCACCCCTTGGCTGGTCCTTTCCTGACCTAAACATGGGCCTGGCATCTCGTCCTGGCCATGCGAACGGGCTGTGGGTGTTGCCATCAAGGGATGCTTTTGGGGGACGCACCGTGCYGGCACTGGTGGCTTGAAAGGTAAAACGCTGCTGAACCCGGTGTCTGGGTAGAGCCAGGCAGCGAGGGCAGCACGGCCGCGCTCTCCAATGCTCCTCGCCGCGGTGGCCGTCGGCGATGCTTTAACCGCCGTCTTCAAGGGACAACTGGCAAAAGCAGCGGGGACGGGGGCTGAGCRCCTTCCCCACTGCCGGTGATGAACGAGGCGCTGGGAAAGACGGATGAGCCGAAGCTACCAAGGGCCCCCGCGCTCGTTGATTATGAGAGCTGCTCGAGTGGTGATGGGAGCAGCGAGCGCTGGAGGTGTTTAAAGGAGCAGCTGGTGCACTAGGGAGTTCAAAATTAAAGAAAAAGTGGTTTTTTTTCYGAAAAGCAATCTATTCAGAAGCAATTATACCCTGGTACCTGTGTTGAACTTCCTTGTTCTTCATTGCAATGACATTTGCATGAAAATGGGATTAAAAAAACATTCTTTAGGGTAACAGATTCCCACCTGTTCTTGCTGCTCRTTCCCGACCTGAAGGGATCATCTGCTCTGGGATGAGGCTGCATCCGCGCTGTGCTGAGGCTGCACGGGGCGATGGAGGGACGAGCCCCGCTCCCCCCACCCCGCTCCCCCTGGGTCCCCCAGCCTCTCCCATCCCTGCCTCCGCTCCAGTGGACTCCTCATTGCTCAAACACACTCTGGGGAAAAAAAAAACCAAATCCTGAGCTGGTCCTTTTCTATTTGTTCGGTAGTCATATTTGATTTAATTTCATGTTTTCCCCTCATTCTTTTTGCTGTGCTTTCCGCTCAGAAATGATGATGGCAATGTGCTGCTATTACTCCTGTCTATGTAGCTGATTCCTCTCCTTTCCTTCCCTTGTCATTTCCATCCCTGATTTTTTTCCCCCTCCCTTTCATACAACGACTTTGCATTTCAGCTTACTCACCTGGAAACTGCTACATTTCCTGGTTCATTCTGATTAGATTGTGTCTCACAGCCGYGTACTGCTGAGCCATTTTTAAATAAGATGTTCGCTTAGCACAATCACCTAATTATTTGGAGTTTAGTGCCATTGTATTTTTACATACGCTCTTACAATTGATTTTTTGGGGGCAGGAAAGAAGTGCAATTGTTCCCCCACAAACCGACATATTTTATACATGTGGGGTTTTGTGTGCATATTACGTTTTTAGAAAATCAATTTCTGGCCGTGGATGTATCTGTTCAGCCCGAGACAGAACGTGTGCAGCGGAGCTGGAGCCGGAAGGACATCAGAGGACCTTGCAAAGAGCTGACACAAAGCAGACATTTATTCCTGTGCCATAACTAAACAACCAGCCAGCCGTCCCTGCGTGGAGCTCCAGATTTATCTCTGTTCCACACATGCCCAGTGCCCTCTTGCCTGGGCTCTCAATATGTGAGGTGACTCACGATGCTGAGAATTTGAAAAGCGCTGCTGCTATGTAAGAAAGAAAAATAAAAAACAGAAAAGGTGCACGCAGCTGCCTCCCCGCAGGCTGCCTTGCGATGCCTTCACCCCGCTGAAGGATGCTATCAGCCAGCCCTGCCACCGGCCTCCGCTGCCCTCCGGCAGCGACTGCCCCGGGGCTGCATCCCTTCGCTGCCCGCCGTGCCAGCACCGTCCCGCTCCCCGTCGCCTCCTAAACCTGCCCAGCGCAGCATCCCCAGCGGCCACGGGAAGGGTGACGTTGCCTCTGGCTAAAGCCCCTGAAGAGACAACTAGCCACCCTGGCACGGGGCTTTGCAGCTGGGAGCAAGGCTGGAAACTGCTGTTGCAGCGATTGCCCGGTGGGAACCGGGCCGGGAGGTGATGCAGGGGCTGCTTCGGACCCAGCATCGGTCCTACCCCTTCCCCAGCGGGATTAAAGCAAAACCCTTGGCAAGGCGGGGCGGGCTGGCAGCTCCCTGCAGCCCCCTGCGCTCGCCAAGGCGAAGGGAGGAGGGCAGGAGAGTCCAACGCTAACGAAGCATTTGCAGCCGTACATGGGTACACACACACAGATATTAACCACCAAACAACAAAAAACCCCCTCTGCTTTGACTGCCTTTCTAATGCCTCTGCAGCCATCTGTCTCTCCTGGGGGAAGGCTCAGTTTTTCCGTACTTAAAGGATTTGTAAATTCATTGCAAACAAGAAAAGCGAAGGCAGCGGAGCCGCGCGCCCGCCCAGCAGCGGGGTTTGATGGCCCATCTGGCAGAGCCCCGCACCCCTGCCCGCTGCCTGCCGTCCCCTGCCTGCAACAGGGGCGTAAACGCACCCGTAAAACCCGTGCACCGCTAATTGCTTATTTAATTACACATGCCGGCAGCGGCAGAGGAGGGGGAGCACCGGCCGCTGCAGCTCGGGGGGCTTTTCTGGCTCTGCTGGGGCATTCCTTTTTTCCCCAGGCTCCTTCCCTGGCTCTGCAGCAAGCCCTGAAGGGACCTTGGAGCCTCCCTTGTCTCGCTCCCTGCCTCAGTTTCCCTCCTGATGAAACGAAATGGATGCCAGCAATATTTCTGCCGCCCGTGATGGAGACAAGGCACGTGCACGGGGAGCCGGAGCAGCGGGCAGGGCTTGTCTCCTGCCAGGTCTTGGCTTTCCAGCCAGGTAGGTCAGGCAAAAAAAAAACCAGAGAGAGGGATTTATTTCCTCGCTAGTTCAAGACTGACAAGGACACAGCTTAATCTAGGACAGGCATGCTTGAAATCCTTGTGCTCTGAAGATAATTTATAGGGCAAATTTTTGCCACATTGGTATAAGCTGCCTTTGACTGGGATTGCATTGGCAGTGCTTATGATGAAGCGGAATCACGGATGTAAATCAGGAGCGGCCCTGGGAAGTTCCCTGGCATTGCACTCGTCGCTGTGATCACCAGTCCAAATCAACAGCATCTCCATAAACCTGCGTGACATTGCATCAGGACCGGCGATCGTACCGGTATAAATCTGGAGAGGTGCTTGATTGTGATATTAATTTTAAGGGGCAAATAAGGAAGAGATGCTCCAGGGTCCTTCAGGGTAAGGAGGAGACAGTGTTCAGCTGTGACGGAAAGTTCGTCTYGGTTGCTTCATCCACCCTTAGTCAAGAGCAACATCCCTGAATCCCCTCTGACCCAAGTGCTCAGAAATGGGAAGGAAAGCCATGGTTTTTTCCTGGAAGGAAACACCTCGGCTTCAGCCTGGGGCCAGCCCGGCCGCCGGGGAAGCTCAGGGGGGAGCACACCCACCCCAGCACCCTCGTGCCCGGCCGAGCTGCGAGCGCCTGCAACGGCTCCGCTCTGCGCGGTGGGATGCTTTAGATGCAGATGTTGTTCGCTGCACCCTCCCGCCCCAGCAGCTCCCTGCGTGGGTGAAAGCAGTATTGATTAGACTGCGTTATGATTTCTAAGTAATTCTTGGCAGCCGACGCCGACGGCTTTGTTAATAGTCAAGAGGCAGATAATGTGTGAACTATCTTGACTGGAGATGGCAGCCAGAAGATGGGAGCTGCCTGTGCCAGAAACCAGCCCCGACCGCTGCCTGCCTTCCCACCGCCCGGCCCCGCGCTGATCGGGGCTCGGAGGGGGCTGCAGCTGGGGTTTGCAAGGAGAGATGATGAAAAGCCCATGCTCTGGTCTCAAAAACTGAAGAGTTTGAGGTCTGCAAGGTGCTCAGCATCCCAGCACCCCCTTCAGCATCAGTGCCAGGGCTCCCCTGCGTTTCCCCGACTTGAACTTGCTGGAGTTATAAAAAATGCTCTGCTCGGGCTTAATCTTCTCTCCGCTTAGGAAGTTGCCAACTTAAACCATTCAAAATGATAATCCGGGCAGTTGCAGTAAGTCAGCCCCGCGGCAGCCCGGCGCTCGGCGGGGCGGGAGGGCTGCTCTGCAGCGTGGGCACGAGCAGGCAGTGCTCCGCTGGCAGGATTGATGGCCCTGCGGTGTCCTTCGTCCCCAGCCTTGCAATCCCTTTGCACCGGCCGTGCAAAGGAGGAGTTCAAAAAGAGATTTAAGGCCTCCTGGCCTGGCACGCCATGGCTGTGCTCCGGGTACAGGCTGCTCCGTCTCCCTTCCCTTGGATTTGGTGCTGGTACAGGAGAAAATTGGGATAAGAGTGGATGAGAACTGCTTCTATTGACTTCAGTGGGAATTGCATCCACACGCGCTTGGGTTGAGTCTGGTCTCGGCATTTCTGGCATCCCTGTGAGATCCCTGGCATCCCTGTGGGAGTGACAAAGGGAGAAGAAAGTGCTAAGATGGGTTGGGTGAAGTCTCTATTTCCAACCCCTGGGCTCTCAGAGGTCCCTGGGCCCTGGCTTCATGATGGGGTCTCTGGCTGGTGCCTTCTTCAAGCCCATTGCAAAAACCAAATGCCAATGTGCACTTCTGCAGTCTCTTTAAGGGGGAAAAAAAAAGGCAAATTGCACCTTTAGACCTATTTCCTGTTAATCTGCCATTAAAATACCAGCCAGAGGACAAAAATAGAGGGGTCCATTCTTCATTTGGACAGCGAGGGACATAAATTGCTCGGCTGTTTTGGCTGAAATGAGGTCTTTGTCTGAGGCTGAGCGCTGACCCCTGCTCCCTCCCCACTCCTGGCCAGGGGATGCCGAGGAGGGAGCGGAGCAAAAGCCGCAGCCACCTTCCCCATCCCGTCCCCCCGAGGAGCCACCTCCATCCCTGCTGCGTCCACCCCGAGAGAGCGYGAAAGGGGAGGGAAAACAACCCTCAGACCTTGCTCGATTTGCTCATGCTTCTTGCAAATCTCCTTTTTTTTTCTCCTGTTAATGACATGTYGCTTCAGTTGGTCCTAATTTCAGTAAATGCACTTATTCTCCGCGTGCAAAGAGGATTTGGTGGCTGAAGGACTTCCCAAGTGACTGGCTCCACTCCCTGCTCTGCTGTACGTGAATTTGGATGGGAAAGAGCACCCACCCCAATCCTTGCTTCACCCAGTCTCCCTGGAGGGTCCCGGTCCCCTCGGCCGGGGATCCCACGCAGGGATGCATCCCACGCAGGGATGCAGCCGGGCTGGAGAGATTCCCCGGGCACTTTGTCAGCTGGCAGAGAGATGCCACCTGAGCTGGCACGGAGCTGCAAATCAGGCTTGCCTTTTGCAGTATATACATATGGAATGAGGTTTATTTATGAGGGGGAAAGAGCCTATAAAGAAGAATTATGATGTCCAAGAGGAGCTGATTTATAGCACAGCAAACTTCAGGCTGTAGCTCAGCGTGGGGAATGACAGCCCCTGACAGGTGGCCATGAATAAATCCAAAAGTTTGCCTGCCTCCGGTAGCCGGTGGCCAAATACTTCGGCGGGTTAGAGAAACCTCCACCTGCYACGCTTTTTAATAGTCAAGAGGTGGGGAGGAGAGTGGGAGAGACCTGCCAATGCAAAGCACTGGGCTTTTTCCTTTGCTTTTTAAACATTTCTCTCGCAACTGCTGCATCCTGAGCATGGCCAAGAGCAGTCCTCTTGGCAATATGGTTTTCATTACAACCACCCATGCATAAAGTGCTTAATTAGGTCCCCGCGCCAGTGTCCCTGCCGCCGCGACAGCCGGCGTCTCAGCCCGGCGCTTCCCCGGTGAAGCAGGCGTCAGCCCGCCCAGTGCCGTCGCTCCGGCCCCGGGGCTGATCTGTATGCAGGTGCCTGGTCCGGCCATGTGCGCTGCCCGCTGCAGCACCAGCGTCTGCATTTGTAATTGCATGGAGAGGAGCCAGCCGGCTGTGCTAAGTGGAGCCCTGACGATGATGCACGAACCCATCAAATTCCCAGTGACCAGCAGTACGTGACAAGCGAGACGCTGAGCTCTCCGAGATGGGTCAGAACTGCACGCGAGCCAGGGCAGCTGCATCTTTCCCGGGGCCAGACCCGTTGCCCACGGAAGGTTTGTCCCTTCCCTAGGAGACGTGCCGATCGCCGGGCAGAGCTCCCCACCCGCAGCCCTGCAGCTGAAGTCTGTGGAAAAATGCTGTGCTGGCTTCATCTTGCCTGGCCTTGAATAGCAGCAGTGTGGACGGTCACACGGACGTCACCCATAGAGCCCTCTGAGATGTGCAGAGCCCGAGGACAGCACGGTTTGTGTCCTTTGACCATTTTGCTGTGAAATCAGAGGCCCCTGGGCCCTCGTAGCCCAGTTTCCGAATGAAACGAGGCTTGTGCACGCCTGTGCCTGTGCATTCCCCTCCCTAACGGTTCCATTTGCTGACCTGTTTCAACCAAATTGTGCCCAAAGGGGTACAAATCGCTCAGATTTGAGGTTTCTAGGAAGACAGAGCTCCCGTAAGAGAGGCACCTCCATAGGAATCCGCCCTTGCTGCTTTGCCTGCTTACGGACAGCTTGTCCCTGCAAGGCTCCTACACGCACAGGCAATGCTCCTCCAGCAGCACCAGCGAGGCACCGCTCCCAGCACCCCCCCCGCCGCCGCCCAGAGCCCCCAGCCCTGCCAGGGCTCTGCAGAGCCCAGCTCCTGCCCTCCTGGCTGCTGCCCGCCCTGGCCGGCAGCCCCTGGCTCTCCCGCTGTGCTGCCTGCCCATGGAGAGCTGCAGAACTACCCATCTACGTGAGTCCTCTTTTTCCAGCTGGGAAAAAGCTGTAAAGGAACAACCGGAGGCTTTTGTGGCTTTACACGGGGTTGCCCTGAGCATGCACTGCGACGCACGCCCCAGGAGCTCGCCGTACGGCAGGCGTGCTGCGCTGGCAACGCCCGCACCGGTCACTGGTACGGCGCCGGCAGTGTGAGTTAATGCTTCCCGGGCGTTGCTGGTCCTTCTGTGTGCAGGCTGGGGAGCCGTTTCATGCACGCCTGGTGAGCCTGGTGTATCCCAGACTCAGCAGATTGACAGTGCGTGCAGGGGTGATGCTTCCCGGGCAAGTCCCTTCTGCTGCTTGTCCACTAAATCATGCACAAACTCCCGTCCGAGGAGCCCCAGAGAGGAATCGGACGCTCTTGCGTCTCAGAAGGTGGGTACATGGGAGGGAGGATGTGCCTGACTCTGGTTGTGCCGCTTCAAGTGCTCGTAAACTACTGCAGGCAGCAGAGAAACACCAGCAGTGCTATTAGCTGAACATGCTGTCAACCCTTTGGAGAACCCACGTGCCGACAAGAAGTTTAATTGGCAGCATTGTAAAGCTGGGGCCGGGCACAAATTCCTGGTGCTGATGTTTCTCGGCTCATAGTATCAACAGATTGATTTGCTTGTAAACCCTCCCATAGTGGAGACAAGGGTTTTTGTGGGCACATAAAGCAGAATTCACAACAACTCAACGCATCCCGGGTGTCTGAGCAGCTAGACCTCCTCAACCCTCCCCTAGTTCTCACCCTGCTCGGGTCCACAGGTCACTACCAGCACGGCCATACTGTTATCACATCATCACTCCTCCAAACCTCAGGGTTAGCATCACCAAAGAGCTGAATTATTTCTGGTTCACCCCAGCCCGGAGATGCAGAACACGCACCGGCCCCACCAGCAAACCCTTGCTGGCTCCAGCTCTCGGCGGCTCACGCCGGCGCTCCGCAGGGCTCTCTCCACAGCAAAGGCAAGTGACTAATTAACTCCTGTACATTGCTGTAATTGCACAGCTTGCTAGCTTCATTCACCAGATCGCTTTGGATGTGATTAATTTTTTGCTTATGAAAGGTGAAGCCACGCACAGCCCCGGTTGCTGCAGCCCCCTCCCACCCCACTCAGTAAGTCAGCGCCACGGCAGCCTCTCTCCACTTCGCCGCCTGCCAGGGACTGCATTCGTTAGAGGTGAAAGTACAGTTTAATTTCTAAAACCACCCAGCCATGGATGCGGCGTATGAATTAGGCTGATAATGAAATATCCATGCTGAATATTTGATGAAGAGGAGAGCTGCCGATCAGTACCCGGCAGCAGCTTTCGCTTGAGCTTGATCTAATTGTTCCCAAATATCTGAAGAACCATTTTGCAAAGTTTGCAAAGGGGAAGATCCTTGATCCTTGGCAAACACCATGCTCCTTGGTTCCGATTAATGTTATGATCCTTGCTGTCGAAAGAGCCCATTCATTTCAGTGAGCAAACAAGAGAGGGGAGCAAAAGGGACTCCGGGCTGATAGCCTGCAAATAACATTTTCCATTTGCTGGGTCTTTCCAGCTTAGAATGGCATTAAAAAGGGGGGGGGGGAAAGAAGCATTTTTCAAAATTTCGCTTCTCAATTTATTGCATGGCATCCTGCAGCAAACAGCAGAATGAAATAGGTCCTTGTTATCTCTCCCCCCCCAAAAGAGACAAGCTGTACAGGAGAAATAGATAATTTCTATCTGCTTTTTTTATATGCTTCATAAAATGCATTGTGCAGGCATGTAAAATATATGTGGCCTGTATAAATATGTTTAAAGACATCATTTTAAAAATGGTCAGCTGGAATTACTTGGAAAACCATGGGAAGCTCCGCAGCAGCATCGCCTGGGGCTGGCGGGGCCCCTTCCACCACGGGGCAGCTCAGCCCCAGACCCATCACAAGCACAGGCTGAGCCCCAGCCCGGCCGCATCCTGCAACCTCTCCTTTTTCCCCCTCCACGACCTCAGCAAAGCGCTGGGGCCGAGTCTGGCTCATTCCCATGCAGCTCCAGGTACGGCACCAACTCAGCAGCTCGGCAAATGAGCTAGTGAAAACTGTTTTATCTATTGATCTATCCACCCTGCTAGCGAGCCGGCAGCAGCGAAGCAGCCACTCCATCACCGAGCAGAGCCGCACRGGCTGCTCCAGCTCCCCCCCCTTCTTTTTTGAGCAAAAAGAGCGGTGGGGAGATGAACCCCCCCATGCATCCCTCGCTCCTCGCATCCCAGCCCGTGAGCGGGGCATGCTGGCACTGCTTTGCACCGAGGGCATCCCCRCCAGGACCCGGAGGTGGCCAGAGATGCAGTTTGCAGTTTTCCTCCAGGATTTCTGCACAGAAACAGCCGATGGCCGGTGGGGAATGGTCTCCTCCTCTTTGCCACGACCGCTGGAGCTGCTTTCTGGACCGGCTACCTSCATCCCTGGGAAGGAGCCCCTGCCCACCGCAGCACCCGCAGAAACCTCCCCTCCATCCCCCTGCACCCCTCCCGCAGCCTCCCGGGGKGCACGAGCCGCCCCTCCACCCCCCCCAGTGACCCCAATAAGCCATTTGCCCTGGGAGATTTCCAGGGAGGTTTGGGGGGTTGTTCTAAATTACAATATGCGAATAAGAAAGTGGAGGAAAAAGTCTTTTTCGAGCCAAAGTCGAACGGAGAAAATATTGCGCTATGCGAAAGAGATAAGGAGAAGAGCTGTTTATTCCCTCGGTGGCATGAGGCCTGCCTTTGAAGCAGATAAATCTTTGCTGGTAATACAGTACTTAAACCAGAACTGACACCTTTTTATATCAATTGCTGAGAATTGCCTTTGTGAGGCTCTGATAAAAAGGCTGCCTTGGCTGTAGCTTGCATACTGATTTCTCTCCAACCTGTTGGTTAACCTGGCTGCTCTGCCCCGCACCGTGCCTCGGCATCGCYGGCTGCTGACTCCATGCCTGGGAGCTGTGCGGCTCTGAAATGCCCCTGGAAATCATGGGTTTGGTCCCTTATTCTGCCCCAAAACACCCACTGAATTTTAGAGAAGCATTTCACCTCTTTGGGTGCTGATTTTTCCATCTGTTGTTGCATTTCGTACCCCCTTGGCAGCGACGCAAGCATCTGGGCAAGTGCAATGGAGAAGCGATGGAGCGTGCATTAATATATGTACACATTGCATCTCTGCGAGCCCCAAGCCCAGCCCCGCTGCACCCACCTCGAGCCGTCCCCAGCCCCGCCGTGGCCGAGCCRTCCTCGTCGGGGACACCGTCACATCATCCCCAGGGACGGGTGGCTGCAGGAGAACGGCAGCCCATCGAGGCTGGGGCTCCGGAGGCAGAGGGCGAAGGCGATTTCTGAAGGGATGGAGAATCCATAAGGAATTGGAAGGCCAAAACTCACACCGAGATGTGGAGGCTTGGAGCCAAGCCATCGCGAGCATGGCGCTGACGTACAATGCAAAAGCTTTTCCATCAAGGAAATAATAATAATAATAATAATAATAATTTTAAAAAAGCCCTCTGAGTGAAATGGCAGCCACAATCAGTGCCGGGAGCTCTGCCGTGCGTCTCCCCAGCCGGGGCAGCTGGCGGGTCCCATCCTGCTCTCCCTTTGGCCAACTTTAAGCTGGTGTAGCTGCATCATGCTCACTGGAGCATCTCCTAATTTACACCCAGAAGGAGCAGAGTCGGGTCCAGTACGTTTTCACAGCTACCCTGCCCATCTACAGCTTGCTTGCTTATGCATTTGCTATCACACTGTAGAATTAACATAAAGCATCGTACAGCAGAGACACGTTTAATTTAGATGATTATACTAACGATTATACAACACGATTTTAAGTGCTACAAGCTCCTGGGAGAACCAAAACAAAACAAAAAAATCCCCTCCAAAATCATATAATGGCTGAGAAATCCTGTAACAAACTGCAATCCACAGCATAATAAATAGTGTAGTTAAAAGTACTTAATGCCGCTAAATACTTGGGATCATGGACACAGTTTAGTTCAAGCAGAAGAGAGACGATTTGGAACTTTGCAAGGCTGTTACTGCCGACCGGCTGGGTTGCCTTTTTTTGGGAACATGGTGGAAAGATATGAATTTCAGAAAAGCTGGGGAAAAAACAGATCAGATCGTTATTTTGAGTTTTTTCAAAGGCAGAGATGACCACGCCGAGGGCTGAGTCTCACACAGGACAGCCTGGAAAGCGCCGAGGACTTGAGCAAAGCCTTGAGGTGTTTTACCGTGCAGAGGGCAGGAGACATTCAGGAGCCGTGGCCGTACTGTGCCGTGACAGTAATTAGACATCAATCATGCCAACGCGTGGCTGCTAATGCTGCACGCAGAGCAACGTGCCGTTTGAGGTGTTGGAGGAGCAAATCATAATCAGGCGAGGCGGGCAGTGGAGAGGAGCTTTCTCCGTCACGCCGCTCTGGGCGACTATTTCCCTCTGCTCCCTATGGAGAGCGAAGCTGGGGAGGGATTTGGCAGCTTTGCCTTTCCGCAGACATCTATAAACGCTCTCCAGCATCCGAACCGCCAGCTCCCCAGATGTGCTGCTGTCGCAGGCGGCTCTGCCACAGCTGGACCCGCATCCGCTGGTCCCCACGGGGCTGCCACCGCTTCGGGGCACTCCTGGGGTCTCCATCGAGAGAAGGGCAGATACAACATCTGATGCTTTATTAAGAAATAGTATTATTTGTGTTTGAAGGCTGCTTATTGTAATTGTGGTATTATCTAGATATTTTCCCTACAACTCTTACCTGACACTGCTCACCCAAAGATCTCAGGAAGGGATAATAATTAAAGATTTGTAAAAAACTTCTGGGCCAAATAGTCTTTGCTCTCCTCTATGCACGAGCCCAAGACTGAGAGTGGAGAGGTCCTGAATGCTAAGAGCACCAGGGGAAGGAAAGCCATTTCCAGCATGCAAGAACTCCATGCATTTTATTGATTTTCCACCCGGGGACTGAACCCGCACCATCGTGCATTCCCTACCAGCCCCCTCGTCTTAACCAGCACACACAGAGCTCGCACAAGCTCGCGGCAGCCCATGCAGCATCCCCTGCCCAGCACAAACAGCAGCCAAAGCAGAGGGAGGAACCAAGCCGTTAACGCTTCTCCATGATTAACTGCCATGTTGGTAATTAGCTGAAGGAGGTCAGCACTTGAACCGTGGCTGGAATCATTTCTGATGAGCCTGACTGTTCATGTACTCGTAAAACCTTGACAGGGTACAAGTGCGGTGCGGATGAGTTGACTTATCCCTCCGCAGGTTTCCCAGGCAAAGGCAGCATCAAACTGATGGGATTTGATTATTCCAGCTAATATTTTCCCACTCTCTGTTAATTATGGTGATTAGAGTTAATTACTGCTGATTAGAATTAGATTTATGAGCGGGTGCGTCCTGGGAAGCTGGCCGGGGAGGACGGGGGGTCACCCGCGCCGAGCCCAGCCCTCGCCAGCACGAGGAGCTGCTGAGCCAGCCCCACCTCGGGGCTGGGGCTCAGCACCCGTTTGCAGAGCTTTTCTGTCCCTTCCCTCTGTGACCTTGGGCAAATCCTTCCCCCCCGGCGCTGCAGAGCTCTCACTGCCCATGCCCGGCTCTTTGGGCAGCCAAACAGGCGTGCGCCGTGCGCGTGGATGCCTGACGGCGGGCGCACACCCTCCCTTCACACCTCCGGAAGATGCCATCGCATAAATAACAGCGAGAACTGAGCTGGAAGGACAGCAAAGTGCAAAATGGCGCAAAATAGTTGAAAGCACGCGACGGTGAATCCCTGCTTGGTGGCTACAAGGGGCGAAATCTGAATTGAGAGGAGAGTTTGGAGCAGGAGCCAAGTTTCTGTGCTTGTGCTGAGGGGTTGCACTACCCACGATCAAGCATCAGCAGTTGATTTTATCCTGAATTTCCCTAATTTACGTTGCCGCCTCAATTTCCTACCTGTGGCAGGGACATCGCTATTAGGTGCTGGAGGTGGCCACAGACACGTTCCCTATCCAGCATCGGTGTGACAGATAAAGCAGAAAGGGAATGAAGTGCCACAATATTATGATGCCACCGAGCTGAGGACGCTCTGCCCGCGGCACACGCCCTGCCTCTCGCGYAGATTTAGGGGCTGTTAGGGGATAGAGGCACGAGTGTCATCTGCAGGGACAAAGGACACACGCTGCTAAATAAAGTTGCTATTATCCCCGTGCAGAAGGAAGGAGGGAGGGATGGGTGCCTGGGGAGAGGCAAGGAGAGGAAGACAGATCGAACAGGTAGTAAATTTTCAGAATTGCCCCCAAAAAGCATATCTGCTAAGTAAATCCAATAGTGGGCTGTCTGTCTACATATAATGTATTCCTTATTAATAATGTAGCCATGATAGAGCCTTTTATTGATCTTCAATATATAAATCTAACCTCCCTATGAATAAAAAATGTAGTAAGATCTTGGAAATAGACTAAATAATAGCACATGAACCCTAAATGACAGGGATAAATTGCAGCGCTGGGGAAATTGCTAATGGATGGCAGCCTGTGCCGCTTGCCTGGGATCCTGCTAGCGACAGCCACGAGTTGGGCGATGATGTCAGCATGAAACATCTCGGCTGTCCCCGAGCACTGGGTGACAGCGGGATGGGGACAGGGCTTGGAGGCTGGTCCCTGCTGCTCAGCTCAGGGGAAACCAGAGCGGGGCTCGAAAGGATCCTTAAAAAAAGGACCCTGGCAGGAATCCCCTTCCCTGCTCTTTTCTGTTCCACCCTTTGCATRGCAGCCACCCAAGCACCAGTACAGTCCCTTTAGGTGCCTATTAGAGATGCTCAGGAGTTAGCGAGTGGAGGTGCAGGCTTTGATGCGTGCTCTGTGCTTGCTCCGGTCCATCCCTCTCTCTCCCCCTCCTGCTATTTTAACACCTAATAGAAAATCCAGCCCAAGCCACCACATGTCTCCTGGTTTTATGTTAAAGCCGTAAAGGGGCTGAAGCCATATATTGGTCTGCGTGTGCGCAAAACTTTGTCTATATTGGGGAAAATAATCCGTTTGTGTTTCTCAGCCCTGTAGCATGAGAAACTCCTTGAACAGAAATGTCCTTTCTCCCCCTGTTTGTTCTGAACCCCTGGAAGGTTTCACCCCGTTTACACTTTGCCCCTGCAAACGTTATCCCCTTGGGGTAACGGGTTTTGCCGTGTCTGTAAAGAGCACGAAGGGATCTCATAATAGGTCTATCTCCGGATAATATACAACGTGATTACTATTCACATGTCACGGACAAACTTTTTCACAGCTCTCGCTTGTACTTTGTGAAATAACCCCTTTTAGTATTTAACTTTGCTCAGAAAGAATTATATCCCCAGAAACACTGGCTGTGCAACTTTTTTAATAGCAGCTGTCAGCGTGGTCAGGCATCCTTTGCAGCAGAGACGAGAGATGCAATAATAACAACATCAATAATACCTACCTCTGACAGAGTGCTTTTTTTGTCAGTAGATTTCAAAATATTTTACAAGACGATCCCATTTACAGGATGGAAAGAGCAATACTCGTCAGAAGGAGCCGGGGAGCTTCGCCCTCGGGACCCCCGGTCCCACAGCTGGGATGCAGAGAGGACCACACGAATCCTGGCCCAGAGTGTTAACACTAACAGATTATTCCCGTTAATATGAAGACAATTACACCAGATAACGCAAGGAGCGCAGCTCATTAGCCGGCTGGCAGGGTAGCAGCGCTCGCTGGGAACCCAAGCGCGTTAACAGGGATATTACCAGCGTGTTACCGTATAACTTGTCTGCTCGCATCAACCACGGGCCAGCCCAGGCTGCAAGGGGCACGCGGTGGTTTCCCCCCTTTCCCCCTTCGGTCCGGCATACTTCCCCAAGCCAGCGACCTGCAGCGGGGGTGACAAGCGACACGACACGGCCCCAGCCATCCCTGAGCAGGGAGAGGTCTGGAGACGGGAGATGTGGGAGGTGGATGAGAAATTGAGGCGACAACAGTGTTTTGGAAAGAGCCCTGGGGCGGGGAGGCAAGGCGAGAGGGGAGCGGTGGCGCGTCCAGAGCTCCGGCTGGTGTCGGGGGACACCAATCTTCCTCCCGTCTCACCCGAAACATTCACGGACAAGAGCAATGTGCACGGGGGAAACTAGAGAATATTTATCATCTCTTTGCAAAGTAAGTGAATCTCGCCTGCGCCGTGGCGATTACTGTGGTTATAAAGTGACTCGGATGGCTGCTATTAAATCTGTTCGTTAACAGCGTTGTCGTGGCAGGCAACTTTGGGCTATGGCCATGTCAAACCCCATCAATCAGCCTATCTGCTTCAGACATGAGAAATCCAGAAGCTGCAGGAAAATAGGGCATTTTTTCTCTATGGCCGGCGCAGACGTACCTGCTGCAGCAGCTGCGGCGGGTCTGAGCGTGCCTGAGCGGAGCCGGGGGCTGAAGGACCAKCGGGAGCTGCGGGACGGGACCCAGCAGCAGGCTGAGATCCCCAGCTCGGATCTGGAGGTGGGTTTCATCCCCTCCACACCTCTCCTGCGGTTTTGCAGGGGCTATGGGATGAGCTCCCCCCGCAGCTGTCAGCATAAAGCCGTGTTCGACAGCTGCCGTGCTCCATCCCGGCAGGATCCGGCCACGGATGATGGATCCCATTGCACAACGTCTGCTGTGAAGCGTGTTGGGATCCTTTGGGATGAAGTGTGGTATATAAACGTGACAGATGATTATGGCCAATGCATTTGGGTCTACTCACCGCAGGGCTATCATGTGCCTGCAATTGCCAAGCGGGCTGCAGAAACATGCCTCTCTGTAACTACAGGGGGGGTTTATTAGCTGAGAAACCCTCTGGATGGTGATATTGCTCCAGAGCCACAATGGTTGCTCCTTGCAACATGCAGCATTACCTGCTCGGTGCTAAAAACGCCTGAAGTAGGTATCGTTCCCGTGCAGATGGCCCTGGCCAGGACGGCCTTGCTGTAGCATCTCCAGCAGTTGCTATAGCAGCACGGGTGAAAGACAGGGATGCCTTGAGTGCGGTACAATGAAGGACAGGATGAGGTGGGGGGGATCTTTGCAAAACAGAGAGCTGCCAGCTCAAATAAGTAATAGAAACAAGCAAGAGCCACGAAGCTGGTAGAAGGTGAAGAGGGAGCAAGGAGGAGGGGAGACACTGCGATCCCCACGGGACCCAGTGTGCCGGGGTGCTCGGGGGGGAGGAGGTTGCAGAGGCAGCACAGGGGTGATTTTGGAGGGTCCTGGCCCCCCAACAGAAGAAACACATGCCAGAAAAGCCAGAAAAAAAATCCACATGTCAGAAAAGAGCAACTCTACAGCCAAAACCCAGGTCTTCCTTCCAAAATTTTACCCGCTACCTGCTGATGCACCTTTGAGGTGTCACCCAAGACGTCCCACACCCCGCCGCAGAGGCTCTGCCAATCTGCTCTGCATCAGCCAGCCACCAAGTCCCGACGTGCGGCAGCGGGAGCCGGCTCCCCGCCGAACGAGCCCCCCGGGGTGGGCAGCAGCACGCCGCTGGCTCCCCCCATGCTGCAATCAACAGTGTTTGTTCAGCGTGAGGAGCGACAGCTCATTTCGCGGGACAGGTTGGCTTCACAATTGCTTGCTCAAGAGGAAACTTCATACGAAACAATAGGCTGGGGGGGGGGGGGGTGAGCAAAACAGTGTATTCTAATTCCAGCCTGTGCCTCCCTCAGTGCATCTTTTTTCCCCGCTTTCTTCTTTTCTGCCTCATCTTTATTCCCATTTCCCAGCACTCTCAAAGTCATGGCAGCACGCAGGCAAGCCCCTGGCATCGGGAGGGCTAGCGTCTGCCTCCGCGCTGAGCAGCAGGATGGGGGAAGGAGAGATTTGGGGTTACGTGTGCCTGCACGGTACCGCAGGGTTAACCCGCTCTTGGGCACACAAACATCCCGCAGCCCTGTCCCTCCGGACAGGCAGAGCGGGCAGCACACACCTTGCCCTGCCAGACCGCAGCACCTTGGTCTCTCTGTTGCAGATGCTATCGGTGTGTTTCGGTTTTCTTCTCGCTAAAGTGGCCAATATAATGCCCAAAACACAAAGCAGCGGGGGGATTCCATTTATAGAGCGGCTCAAGGTCCCTGGATAAAAGGTAGCTAATCGCTGAGGGAAATAGCCTGCCCCATAAGACTCGGAGAAAAACCTTTTCATACACAGGGATAAAAAAAAATAAGATATTGAGCTTTTATGGAAGCCTTTCTGTGGGTCATGAGCAAAAACCTGAGCCCACGGCTTTGCTGTCTGCATCTCCTGCTCTGGTTTGCAATGAGACTCCAGCATCTGCTGGCACTCGGAGCATCCTGCCCTTGGAAAGCCACGGAGGCTTCCCTCCGCGAGGCTGCTCCTCGGGCTGAGCAGGGAAAAGGGAAGCAGCAAGGGAAAGCGGTTGCAATTACTGGGCAGATAGCAACAACTATATGTGAAACACATGGAAATAAGAACAAATAGCAGGGACGAGAAGGCAAATATTGAGCAGGGTCCAGCACTTAGACTAAACAAACAGTGGGAAACGAGCAGCTCATTGAAATGAGAGGAGCGGCAGGAATATGAAAAATGCTGGGAATTAAACCAACGAGCGAATCCAGGCAGCGCTGCGCCGCGTGCCCGAGCCCACCACCCCGCGTCTGGGCTGCGAGCAGTGCAGAGGACATCCCTGATGCCCCTTTCTCCAGCTTCGGATGCTTAATTCCCTGGTTATGCACAGCTCCAGTCTTGCAAAGACTTAAACACATGCTTAACGCTATGAATAACCCTGCCTCATGTCTTCGGTGAAGCCATCCAGTTCCGCATGGGCATAAGTGATTGCAGGATCGGAGCTTAATTCTATTGAGCGTTTTGGATACAGCTTGCTTGAAAGACTCTGAACAATAAGTCTGCATTGTCCTCATTACAACCCAGAAATTCAGGAGAGTTCATTCCCTGATTTAAATCAGCTATGTTATGTGAACGAAGCAGGCAATTTATTTTCAATTCCTTTTCTAGATTTTCCCCTCTTTTTTTTTTTTCCTATCAGCTGACAAAGTAGCATTTATTTCCAGGGGAGTTAAAAAGAGGGGAAGCTGGGTGGGCTGTGCAGGAGCTAACCATGCAACACCTACATTGTCATTACATTTACCGAGTCGGTTCTGCCACAGGGGAATTACATCCTTAGCAAAAAAAGCTATTGCTGTGCGGCGGCTGGTGGGGACGTCGTGTGCAATGATGTCCCTTGGGTCTTTGATGAAGGGGGCAGCTCTAGCCAGGACACCCGGGGCTGGGCAGGAATACCCATCCGCCTGTGCCGTGGCTTCCAGTAAAACCTGTTAAACTGAGCCCGTCGGCTGGACTTCTCTCTGACTTTTTAATACAAATGAGGTCCCTGATCCTCCAAAGACTTACGTTCCCGCTTAACTTCGCACACCGCGAATAGCCCTGGTGATCCTCAGTGCAGAGAGTCAAACACTCAAGTAAATCTTTGCCAGATCAGAGTCTGAAGTAGGCAACAAAAAGTTAAAGCACTGTTTTTCCTTATGTAATAGATTCAAGCATCAAAGGCTATTTCACCAGCCTCCCAGGAAATACCGAGTCCTGTATGTCAGAGGTGGGCACACTAGATTTAAACAAAGCATCAGAGAGAAAAAATAAGGCTCAAAGAGACCTCAAAAAGATTATTTAGCCCAGTTTGTCCTTCCTTCCTCCCTCCCTGCATCGAGAGTCATCCGCTCCCGTCCCTCGCTGCAATTAGAGAATTTATCGTAATACCCAGCCCCAAACTTTTCTTGCCACAATTTAAGACCATGATTTCTTATCCTACCTACAGGGGATACAGAAAATAAGCAATCAAGAAATGTAAATGTCGAAGTTGTGACTATTTTTAGTTTGAAATTTAACTACAAGAAAGGATTTGAATACAGCGGTTTGTTTTGCCACAGTTTCATCTAAGTTCTTATCCAACTTTAACTTCTTCCTCTTTTCCCCAATTACTTTTTAAGAGATTAATTTAAAAGACAACTTTAGGGAATAGAAAAGGTGTAAGCGTTTATTTCCCAGTCGAATGAAACTATAGGATAAATATTTAGAGACATGAAGAAAAGGAGAATGATAAAGCACCAGCTTTTCAGAAGCAGCCACAAAAGATGCGCAGAATGAAAACACACTCACAATAGCAGAATACAGGAAAAGGGTAAAACAATTAGTACATCAGCCATAAAAGAATACCAGTTTCTTTAGCCAAGTTAATRTTAGGAGCTATTGTTCCCCAGGGTTTATGTCTTTGGAGACTGTTCAGTCACCAGACTAACCTTTCCCTAGGAACAACYGCTCCATCCTTTTTCTGGGCCAATTTTCCCCAAAGTGCCGGGGTTTGGGGTAAGATGCTGGAGCAGCAGCTCAGCGCCAGGGGAGGCTGTGCACGGGCTCTGCAGAGGTTTAGCACAGATTCCTGCACYGACGTCAGCTCATCAAGCGACCTTGCCGTGCCAGTTATCTTCATGGTGCAAATGAGGGATGYGAGAGCATCGCTGCCCTCCCGCGCAGCCTCTCCTGTTTATTTATAACCCCCTTTATAGGAAGGAGGTGCCGGTTCTCATTTCGTGCAGTATCTAACACAATAGAGTGCTGATCTGAGTTAGTCCCCTAGATGCTACTAGCACGTAAATAATGGTAAAAATAACCTACACCGAGAGAATCGATAGACTTAGAGCCTGGGGAACCCATTTCAACCCTGAATAAATTCCAGACAGGGTTGCTTTGCCAATTGATTGTCCCCACCAAGCAACGCATCCATCACTGGCAGCAATCTGTGATCACGGATGGAGTTAACCTCAGAATATACGCTCCTCTGCTGGGGTGGCTCAGGAGATCCTGGGTGCAGCAGAGCTGCTCGCATATGCACAAACACCGAGAGCGAGACCCGCTCCTCTCTGCGCTGCGCATGGGGACTACATCACGAGCCGCTGGATGCCCAGGGGATGGGCACGGGGATGCTGCGGTGCACGAGCAAGAGGCTCRGGGCTGCTGCTGGAAGGAGCTCAAGGCTCAGCTGGGACAAAAAATCTCCTATCCCAGAAGCATCCGCAGAGCCCAGGGGAGATGGATGCAAAAATACCATGGAGACCTCGTGCCTTGCTCAGGGGTGCAGGACCAGCCGCTCCCATCATAGGAGCACTAAATCAAACCCACCTAAGGACTAACAAAATCCCCCCAAAGTTAGGAAAGGAGCAGAGCTGGCTTCATAGCAACCCAGAAGGAATGATAAAACCAAAGCTAGCCCTAACCTGGGTGTGCGAATAATCCTGACGTCTCCWGCTCCCTATTTTTCATTTCCCTTGAAAACACAGAGTGTGCACAAAATACATAGAAATGTAATCCAGCTCAGTGACTCAGGTCATTGCATCGCGCATCCATGGACACCCTTTCAATTTTTTTGTTTCAAGCGTATTGGGTACAAATTGCTGGGGTACGGTCAGCTGCTTAGGCTCGGGGAAATTTTACAGCRGGGGCGAAACAGAGAGAGCAGGAAGCAAGGGGAGCTGAAATAGAAAAACTGCTGAAAAGCCTCCTGTACTTGTCAGGAGTATTAACTTAGGATGATGTAGGGGAAACAACTAAGTGATTTTTGTGTCAGCTACACTGAATCAAACTTGTTCAAATATATGCAGGCGTGTGTGCAGTGAAGAATATAACCTATCTCCGGAATGGAAAGCAGGCTCTAAGTTGGAAGAGGTTTTTTATATTTTGCGAATATGAAGAAAGCTGTGTATAAATTAGATTAGGTGTGATGGGGAAACACCAGGCGGGGGCTGCTGAGCCATCCTGAGATGCTGCAGGGTGGGGATGGGGACAACAGGGTGGGCAGGGAGCCCCGAGCAGAGATGGCAGCAGGATCGGGGCTGTACCAGGAGAAAGGGAAACCCACTGAGAGCGAGGTGCCGTCCCCGTGAGCAGGAGCCCGGCGGGGACGAGCAGCGGGGCAGGATGCCCGGGCTTGTCATCAAGCGCATCTCTCTCCCACACGGCTCAACCCCCTTTCATGGGCACCTCGCACACAGCTTCGCAGTGCTACCAGCTACTGCAGACATTAATTCATTAATATCTGTGACACTCCATGTCCTGGGGGTGATAAAGATGTAAGAAGCATTGATTACAATTATTACTTTCTTTTCAATCCTATTACGACTGAGTGCGCTGACCGACAGAGGTGAGCTCTGAGCCGGGGCACGCACACCTCTCTAGGGGTAGAAGAGAAAGAGATTTTAGTCTAAAAACTGGCCAAAGTGACAACTTCTTTCCCTGGCAGACGGATCACCCACACAACTGAGGCCACTGCTGAGCCCAAACGCAGCTCTGAAGGCTTAGGGACAGGAGAGACAGAGCGATGCACCAGTGCAACCCACACTAATGCCGAGGGATGCAGCGGCTTGGGGACCCTTTGGGTCCCCCCAGGCTGGCAGCAGCCCCAAGAGCTTTTTTTTTTAGCTTTTTTTTTTTTTTTTTTTTTTTTTAACACCATCCCACAGTGCATTCAGCCCCCTCCATCCCCTTACCCAGCTGCGCAGTGCTGCAGGCAGCCCTGTTTCTGGGTGATTTGGGCAAAGGAGCTCTCGCTCCTCTCTCCTCTGAGGTCTGGGGACTCTGTTGTGCTGCAGAGGAGCAAAGGGAGGGGAAAGGACGGTATCTGCTGACCTTCCTTCCCATCCCAGGCACCCAAAACCCCAGAAGGGGAGGCAGCCTGCCCTGCCGCTTTGGCCCTCCATCAGCTGCAACGCGCCGGGCTTGTATCTACGTCCATCCACATATAAGCACATGTACTTATGCAGCGTGTAAGTGCAACGCAAAGCCAGGAGCGTGGTCGTTTCAGGACAGCAGATCAGTTATCTGAAAGTTCACCTTCTAGCTGATTTCTAGACTGTTACAGATAAGGCTGGGGTGATGCCAGCAGCCAAGCTTAAAAAGCAACCGAGCCTGGCACCCTGCGAAGGGGGGGAGCGCCCATCTCTGCCGCTTCAGCCGCAGCCTGGAAGACAAATGGCAAAGTGCCCGAGTGCTTTCGGGGGGGTTTGGCGCAGCGGTAGGGGCATCGGAGCCGCTTTTCCTTTCTGCACAATTGCCGTTTAGTGTCTCCCTCCAGGACACTCCTGTAAGAGTTAGTGGCAATGAAAGGGCAGCCGCCGTCCTAGAGGAGCCCCGAAGCCGTCCCAGAGCTGCTCATCCCGACGGCGTGCTCTTTATCTTGCAGGGCGAGCGCATTCCTCGCCTTCATCTCCCTTCTGGTTGGCTTGCCACGAAATCCTCCGAGTGCCTTTTTTTTTTTTTTTTTTTAAAAAAAAAAGCATGTGTTTTGCAAATGAATAAATTGAGGGCGATTATTAAGGTGAAGAAATAATTGTAGTGGAAGATTCGAAGCAGAGCAACATGACCACGGGCAGCTTCTTCTGGGAGGGAAGCCAACAGGGCCCGGCTTTTGCTTCTCAGCAGTTAAATCTCAAGGTTTGCTGTGCTTTCCAGACCACGGATCCCTTTCCACTATTTGATGCCCGCGGATTCTCATCCTCAAGACTTTGTTTCCACTTACTGATCTGGTCCCCACCACTAAACATCTCCAAACGCAGGGAAAATTTGATTCAGGAGCTGAACTCTGCAGCTCAGGTYAATATTCCTTACCCTTCCCAGTCCCTGAATCCTTTCTTACCCTTTCCCAGTGCTCCTCTGCTGTCGTTTGCTTCAGCAAAGGAAAAATGGGAATTAATGGTCTCTTGCCTGTGCAAGCTGCATTCCCGGGCTCCTGCCTGCTCCCRCTCCAGATGTGTCTGTCCCGAGCGGGCAGCAAGCAGAGAGCTGCTGGAAATTGCCTTTTGGCCTTAAGGAAATCGTCTTCCCGTAGCTCCCRGGGAGGCTCCGGCTGATTGCTGCTCCCCGTGGGATGCCCTGGCTGGAAGGGCATCGCCTGGCTTTGCCCCTCACTGTGATCCCTGCATGAGCAATAAGTCTCTGCCATGCTCGCCAGTGGGTACCGAGTGATGCTGCCTGCCAGGATGATGAAACCATCCGCTCCAGATAAACCTCCGCAGGGGACCCGYGTTCTCCCCTTCCTCACCAGGTGGTTTTGGGTTTTTTTTAACTTATCGTTGCATGGAAATAAGTCTGGTGTCAGGGAAATTTGTAAGCACACACTAATTCCAAGCACTTCTTTAAGTGCTCAGCTGAATCAGAGTCATAAAAACATGCTCTGCACTTCAAACACTTGCAGGAGGCTGAAGCTATCCACAGTCTGCCAGTGGAAAGAGACCCTGGAGACAGGACAAGATGCTCGGTTATCATAACCCCTCCGGGGACAAGTATCACCCACCTCCAATCACCTTCCAAACACCGCCTGCAGGATTTTACAYGGGTTTTTGCTGGAGCAACACTTCTTTCTGTTGCTAGACATGTCTCCCAGGGGATGGGGGATAATGGGAAGCAGCTCTGAAYGGCCACACTTTAACAATAATAGCAGAAAGTTAGGACGAAACATAACCTCGAGGGTTTGCTCAAGAAACAGATGGCTTAATGTTTGTTTGAAGAGCTTTTTGAGTAAAAATAATACTAGTAATAACATTTAGTCATTAGCAGCACTGTGCATGCAAGGCTTGCAAAGCACTGTAACGGCACAAGTGGATTGAGCCTTATTTCTGAGCGAAGGCAGGAGGAAAGGCAGGTCGGTCCCAGCAGCAAAACTTTCAGACAACCAGCGCCGAAGCAATGCGAACTTCCCTCCCCTAACCCGCAACCCCCCCGCAGCAAGTGGGGACGGTTCAGGGGTTGCACTGCGCATCACATCTGGGCCCTCCCCATCCCAAATTATCCGTGACCTTGGGTGAGTCCCTCCGAGCCGCGGTGCCCTCGGACACTGGCTGATGCCTGAAGACCAGCCCCAGCCTGCAGGTCCACGCCAGCCCAGCCTTCCCTGTGCTGCAAGGAGAAAAACTCTCTCTTTTCCACCCTTCATCCGTCTCAGCCCCCAGGTGAGCCGTGGGGCGCCCGTGGGACCCCCCGCCACACCAACCCCCCGTCCTTCCTGCTAACGAGCTAGATAAAATGCAAGCACTAGCATTCCTTTCACAGTCCCCCCCAGAAATGCACTGCAAASGATCCTTTGGCAACACGTTTTGCTCCAGCTCACTTCCCTCGCAGGGAATAACCTTTTGAGAGGGGCTGAGGGCTGGAAGAACAGCTGTATGGCACGCTTGCGACCTGAAGGGTTTGTGGCATGATAGGAAAGGAGGGAGGGAAAGTGCAAATTGTTTTCTATATTTTTTAATAACATCTCRCCATCAGACATGCCACTTTTTGTAACAATTACATTTCTAATCCAGCCGCTTAATTGGATTTTGTTTAGCAACTTGTACGATGGAGTCTTTCAACTTGATGATGCTGCAAGCAGCACGAAAGCAAAGATCCACGGCGGGCTCGGCTGGGAGAAGCACGATGCCGAGCCGGGATGCTCCCTGCRCAAGCCGGGGGTTTATAATCCTTATTTTTTGAGGATCAATGTGCAGCTTCGTAGCCAAAGGGGGAGTAAGGAAACCTAGAGGTACATGAAAGGGGCAGAGGTGTAGCTCCAGCTGCCCGGGGGATGGGTTTACGTACAGCTCCCGTTTTCTTTTAAGGCTCTCACCAGTAAAGAGCAGAATACTTGAGGGGTTTTTTGCTTGGGTTTCTTTTCTGCCTGCTCTCTGGGCGAGAGTTTCACGAGCATCTGAAGTTTATTATCCCTGTAATTCCCTCTGATGGGTGAACACGCAAAGATGGCATTATCGCAGGAAAAAAGCAAAGCAGCTGTGTTCACGGCGGGTGCCTCCACCGTGCCGGGACCGCAAGGCTGCGGCTCAGCCCCGGGCTCGGGGCATCCCACGCTGCCTGGCGCGTCTGCGGCCACCGGGGATAAACCTCCAAGGGGCTGCCAGCCAGAACACCTTTCCCTAACACAAAAGTCACTTTGGATTAAACAGAAAATAAATAAATAAATAAATAAATAAATAAATAAAAATCCCCAGCAGCAGCATTACGTTTCCTTCCCCCCCCCCTTGGTAAGGCAGAAATTACAGCAAGATTGAAAGCAGAGATCCTAATACATTTTCCCTCAGGTGTTCTTAAGCTCTGAAAGGTGCATATGAGGACTTGTTTAACAGAGATAACTGTGACACCATGCCAAATAAATTCAGGCTATAAGAAGAGCTGCTGACACTTAGACAACTTTGAAAAACCTTCTAGTTAGAAACAATTCTGCCAATATGTCATCTATTTTCGGYGTTCTTCCTTCCTCTTTATTGCTGCAGAGAAAGCAAAGGTGCTGTCACTTAAACCCACTGGTTTGGGTAAGTAAGTGTGAGCCTTCCAGGGATAAAGGGAGGGGGAAAAAAAAAATCAAATATTCCAGTTTTTATATGGTTTCCTGGCATCCAGGCAGGAAAGGAGCCCGCCGGGTGGGAGCCAAGCGGGTGCAGACCCCGTGGGCGCGTGCATGGCTGCTGAAGCAGAAGCCGGCTGAAAGGTGAAAAACCACTTGTGTCTTTCTGTTCCCAACCTAAACCCAAACTACTTCTCCCAGAAAAAAGGACCAAGGGGGAAAACAACAGCAAAAATGAGGGCAGGGCTCATTCTGTGCAGACCAGCTCAGCATAAAGCACCAAGGCGTCCCGCTGCGGGGTGGGGAGGAAGCACAAAGAACAAACAGATTTATTCCTCCCGCCTGCTTTTGCTCCAATTTTGGTTTAATTACACGGAGCGGTTCCGTGGGCGCAGCTGCCTTGCACAACTTCTCTACTGTAGTTACACAGCAGAATTTGCCGCACAGGCACCGTGGAATTATACACTGGATCCTAATATTTCAAAACCCAACAGGAACAAATATGCAATTATATAGTTCAGTGATGCAGCACCGTATTGGCAGTCGGGGAGGAGACGGAGTCACTGCTTCAGACTCCGGAGAAAGTTTCCCTGCATAATAAGTCAGGCCACCGGCTTGACTCCTTCCAACTAGGGAGCCCTCGCAACGCGCGCCGGCTTCGGCACCGCTCGGAGCACGGAGCCGTGCCCCTTTCTTACGCAGCCGCTTCCCGGGACGGGATACAAGGCAGTTGTTTGGAAGTTAATTAAATGTCATGTAGTGTTAAGTGCAACAACAGACCCGCCGTACTCGTTGGGAACGGTGAATGACATTTGTTTGTTTGTTGTGGGTTGGGTTCAGTTTGTTGGTAAGCATTGCAGCAGTTGTCCCTGACCAGGTCAGACTGAAAATTAAAATTATTTAGTTTACACCAAATGTACATCACATCATCTTGCTGACTTAAGTGAGATTGCTTCGACTTAAAACAATCCTGAGATGGATTAAGCCGTATCATTTGGTTTTGCAAAATCGGAACTAGTATTGATTTGGATTGGGAGTCTTTAAATACCCTACGAGTATATAAATGGGAGCAGCGGAGCTGAGAACGCTATGGCTGGAGGTAGGCAATTGCTCGTTAAAACCAAGACTGAGCTCATTTTCGGTAGTGCTTGGCTGCCCTGGGATTGCCATCGCTCTGGGAGTGGGTTTGTGCCTCCCATCCCAGCTCTGCCCGCCCAAACCACTCTTTCCCGAGCCAAAGTACCAAGTCCCCTCGTGCAAACCCAACGAGAAATTTGCAATTAATTTCTCTGCATCACCTCCTCACTAGAGGGAGACAGGAGGATCCACAGCACACGCGTGACTCCCGACGCTTTGCCTTTTTTTTCATATTACCTAGTGGCCTGCAAAGGGAAAACCATGCTAGATCATTGCAAGAAAAAAAAAAAAAACCCCGAACAACACAACCTCTTTGCTTAGCATTTCCAGCCTGCCTGAAAGAAGCAAGCACTGGTTTGCTCATTTTAGTTTCCCTGACTAATTGACTATAAGACAGTATTGCTGACCTCTTACTTAAGGGCTAGACACGTAATTGCAGCGAGCAAGCACACCCAACCGTGGAGTATTACAGGGGGTGCTCGAGCGTTAAGGCTCCTCTAAATAACCAGCCACCAAATAGAGCTCTTAAGGATATTTGGAAAGAAGTGTTGGTTTTTCTTTAATGTTTTCCCCAATATTCGCCCTGCACTGAATGCTCCAGGCAAATGAAATCACTGTAGGAACTGTTTTCTTCTTCCCTCATTGTGCCTGATGATTTGTTGTCAGATTAAATATAGCATCCGTTTAATATGAGCTACAGTGTCCACGGGAGGATCCCATCCTGGACCTGCGGGAGGTCAGACTGGATAGTCTAATAGGGCTTTAATGTCTCCGCTGTGATGTTTAAATGTATTTGCAGTCGCCAAGATGCAGCAGCATCTTCTGCGAGCATGAGAAAGGGAATACGAGGTAGAGCATCTGTATCCCAAAGACTCGGGCAGGGTGAGGGAGGAGTGGCTGGAAGCTGGAAGTCCTTCCTCCCAGCAAGGGGAAGGACACGGGGGTGCTGCCAATTAATCTGATGGGTTTGACCAAACGAAGGGCTGGAATTAGCAGACGACTGCACATATTTCTCCCTGGTGAGGAGCGGGCGCATGGCTGAAGCCCCAAGCATTATGAACTATTTGTAGCAAACAATTTATTCATGAATTTAGCTTATTTGCTGTGTGAGCCATCAGAGAAAAAGACATGGCGTTTTCCTGCCTATCTTTGTATTTCTCGTATACATTCTGCATCGCCTACTTGCTTTAGGCTACTGCCTGGCTCTTTGCGTGCGCAGCATCCCTGCCTGCGCGCGGCCGGGTGCGATGGGTGTACAACCACGACAGCCCCCGGGGAAACCGCCCAGCCTCTACAGACAGGGATGGCAGCTGGGTTTTGTGGTTAAGGTACTTGTCCGGGACCCGCGCTTCTCCAAGTCTTTTGGGTTTGGCGCAGAAAGTTCCAGTAAAAGGTCAGTTCTTGCTCTTCCTTCAGGTTTTGGTGAAATTCATCAGAAATCTCCTAATCCTCTTTTAATCCATTTTCATCAGCCCTCATTAGGTCTTTATTTGTGCCCAATTTATCTCTGCTGCCGCAGCCTCCGAATGAGGATGTACAGCGTCTGCCCTCCGTTTTGTTTTTTTGTTGATGCTTATTTACAGTGGAAATCAGCCCATTTATTCATTAACTTTAATACGTCCTCTTTGGCGCACCGCTGCTGTTCAGAATTTTATCATCACTTACTGGGCCTCTTTCCACACGTCAAAACTTTATTAAATATGTTTCTAACAGGGTGGAAACGTATAAAAGACACTGAACGCTTTTAAATTGTGGCAGTTTTGCATTTTGTTGATACCTTACCCAAGCAATAAGATATGACAGGCAGGCAGTGCTTTCAGAGGCAATTATATCACACTTCAGGAGGCGGCATGGGGAGCGATAATACGGAATGGGAAGGAGATAAAAGGAAACAACTTGCTCTCTCGTTCTCTCGCACACATCCACAAACCCACCGCCGCCCCGCCGGGACCAAGCGAGAGATGAGGGAAGACATCAGAGGTATTATTACGGATGATACAAGGCAGGATAAATAGCAGAAAAGAAAGAAGGTGAAACTCAGCAAAAGATAGTTTAAAGTAATTAACAGAGAGATAATGGCCCAGATCCTGTGATGCCAGAATAAAAGCAGTTTACACCGATGATGCTTTCGAAAGCGGGGCGTATCTGACTGTGGAGTATCTCCCCATCTTGCTCCTCCGTGACTCAGCCACCATAGGAAATAAGCAGCAGAGGTTTATCTGTTTATCCACTTAGTGACCCAGTCAACATCGGAAGCAAAACATCTGTTTATCTACCCGTACATCCACATACACTTTTTAACTACCATCCTTCCCTCTGTTTCTCCTTCCTCCCATTCTCTGACACATTCATCATAGAAAACAGGAGAAAAAAAGTTTATTTATCTACCCAAAGGGCATGTTTCCATTCGCTTTGTTTTTCCCCTATGCTTAAAGAAAAAAAGAGCAGCCTTTCCAAGATGAAACATCTTTACAGCCCTGTGAGGAAATGAAAACCTCATGAAATTAAAAGTCTCCTTGGAGCCAGAGCCAAGGGGGGACCCAGCTGCTACAGGCTGGATCCCAGGGCTGGGATGCTCGAGCCAGGGTGAGCAGAGCTGGCGATCTCCCTCAACAGGAATATCAAGAAATTATTTGAGCCCCAGGACCAAATACGGGATGCCCGAGGGGATTTAGGAGCCCAGATGTGCTGGACTTGTACAGGGAGCAGGGAAAAATGTCTATGTGGTTATGTTTTTTCCACACCGGTGAGGGATGAAGGCTGCAAAAGGGGATGGCAATTGCCACCAAGAGCTGCTGAAGTAGGTCTACAGTGCTAATTAATCATCAGTAATGAATTATTGCACCACTGCCTCATGCTTCCCCTGATTTTGGGCTCAGAGATGGGTTTTGTCCAGAAACCAAAGGCTTCTGCTGGGAGGGTGCATGCACAGCCCCAGTGCCTGCCTCTCCCCTGCCTGGCACGCAAGGCTTATTATTAGGTTAATTAAAACCATAAAAGTGAATGCTGATTTGCACTGAACATTTGGGAGCAGATGGCAACAAGTACCGAGCTCCATAAAAGAGAATTGGAAGTTGAGAAGTGTCTCTGGCTCATCTGTGCCGGGGCGCTGGGGGAGCAGCAGGTTGGGGCTACGGGTCCCTTGTGTCCGAGCCCCCCAGTCCCACAAGCACCAGTGCTGCCAGTAACCCCACGCGTAGCTCCCAGGGGACGTCTATGACTGCAAACTCATTAATTTTTAAAACAATTGAAACCTGAGGCTCTCCTGTTGAATGCCCTCTCCCCATACATGACACTGCAGGGAAGTGATGGGGACGGGAAGTTTCTCAAATCTCCTGGGCTCTCAGCAAAGAGGTTACAGCAAAGTTCATAAATCCTTCAAAGTTAGGGTGAAGCTATAGCTGATTTCCATTCTGCAYGGGAACAATGTGGCATGTGATTATTTCAGCTGTGTTTTGCTCTGAACAACCCCATTTGGAGCTCTGCATTTTCCAACACAGCTGGGATTTTCAAAATACCCCATGCAGGCAGAAAAGTTGCAGATACCCGTCAGAGCTGACATAGGCAGCTGGCAGAAGGCGGCACTCAAAAATGCACGAGGAAGCAAAGTTGGGCTGGATTCATGAATGCCACGAGCAGCAAAATGCACCCTGAAGCCCCATCTGCCTTAGCCTTGACCCCCCCTTGCAGCCCCCCATCGGCGGGGCTGCCAGCCCAGGAACCTCGTCCCGTCTCAGATGCGTGCACACACCCCCACAGTGCCAGGAAAACCACTCGCGGGGCAGAAGGATTCAATAGAAGAAAGGCAGCAGGAGAAATGAAGACAAACAGCTTGAGCTCCTTTGTTCCTACTGTACATTCAAGAAAAGAGCAGGCAGCGCTGGTAAGAGGGGGAAAAAAAAAAATCCAATAACACAAGAAGCTATTACAAGCTACCCAGCGGGTTGCACTGCCGCTCACCCGCTCCCGTCCCCTCGAGTGCACCGCGGGTCCCGGGGGACAAGGGGCTGCTCCTGGCRAAGGGCTCAAGCCACCGAGGCTGAAACTGCCCTCGCAGAGGGCGGATTTCCCAGCCCAGTGACACCCTCGATGGGTTTGGCATCTCCCACRTTGCAGGGGGAACTGAGCTGCCAAGGTGATGGTGAAACGAGGTCTCAGCTGGGGCTCCACGAGGTCGGACCATTCCCAGGTACTGCGCACCTATYGCACAATTTTTAGCTGCATTCCCATGAGAAATTTGGGAGGCTTGGGAAGGCAACCAGAGCGCTGAGAGAAGGCATTGGGAAGGACGAGCCTGGCTGCTTTGGATGGATTATATCCACCCCAGCAGTCAGGCAAGGGAGATGCACCCGGAGGAGGTGCAGCTGGCATGGGCATGGCCTTGGCTTGGCCCTGGGTGCAGCACCCATAGACAGGGGAACATCTCTGCAGCGCAGGGAGGGATCAGAGGCATTTTGGAAGAAGACTATGGCAATCGGAGCCAGATCCCGAGTACAAAGAAGGGGTTTATTAGCAGGAACTGCACTGCAACAGCAAATCCTCCCTCTCCAAACAGCACAACTGCAAGGAACGGCTCCATCCAAATGYTAATGTTTTTTTGTTGTTGTTGAATTTGCGAACTTATTTATCTGGTAGTCTAGAAAGGCTGCCTTGTGCTCAGGATGCTGAGCACAGCCGGTCTGTGCTGCTATGATTAGATGGCTAAGACCCAACCTCAGCAGCTGCTAATCCTGACTATTAATTAGAAGATTTGGGGTAAGAATTCCAGCACAGAGGCTCAGTTAAGCTCGAGCAGTTTCTGCATTTTCTTTCCCCCTCCTCTTCTCTCTCCCGCAGCCACCCAGCCCCTGCCTGTCATAATCCCTTGCAAAAGCTATGCTGCCAGCGGGGTCCGACCCTGCCAAGCGAGGACGGCCGGGCATCGGCTCCGATTTTCATCCCTGGAAAGAAAAAGCCAGGAGACTGCCATGGTGACACAGGGAATTCATCCTAGCCTGAAATGACAGCATCTTTCTCCTTGGGCCAGTTCATTAATTTTTATATCGCAGTGGCTTTGGGAGTCTTCAATTGAGGTCAGCGCCTGTTTTATTGGGTGCTGTATATGCATGTTGCAAAACACCGCTCCAGAGTATTTAGGTCTTGCTCAGACCGCATCACGTAGCTGCCTAATCCGGGCTGGGTGATTACTCCTCTCTGCCGGGGAAAATAGGGGTCACGGCCGCCTCCTTGCCCCAGGTTGGGGACCGCTGGCCGGTCTGGCTCCCCAGGCTGTCCCCAGCCTGTCCCCTCTGCTCCGACCTTCTTCTGAGCTGCACTGGCGAGACGGGGCTGTAGGATGCTCTCGGGCATCTGCCAAGCTCCATTTTAACATGCAGAGAGAGGTGGCATCTTGAAAGCTGGGCAAACACAGCCCAGCGATCGCTGTTCTCCAAATTATTTGTTTGCACTGAAACCTAATTTGCTTTAATTGTTTTCAGGGCTGCACTCGCTGCAAACAGTCCTGAGGACGAGTCAGCCGAGCTGTGCCTTGCACCCCTGGCTCAGGGGTGGGGAAGGGGATGCAACCTGGGTGTCTGCTGAGTGGTGGGAGAGGCCAGAAGAGCTGATGCTCAGGKTTTTTTTGCATTCCTGCCTGCACAGGAGCTAATAACTCTTTTCCTGTCCCCAAACAGAGCGGCTGTGATGAAGCCTGTCCCAGCACGGACACACGCACCTACACACAGCATAGCTGAGMGAAGGGTGGCGAGTTCTCCTTGGACTGCACCCAAGAAAGGGGTTCAAAGCCATTAACATCTCCGAGAATGAAATATTGATGGCCAGAAAGCTGTTAACAGGAACAAGAGAATTGGCAACCCCAACACCTGGTATCCTGCCCATTCTGCTKGGGGGGGGGAGAGAGAGAGAGAAAAAAAACCAAATTAAACAGAAGAGGAGGTGGAGGACCGATGAAAGCGAACACAAGCGAGATAAAGCGAGCAGCAGCGCCGGAGGTGAGGGACCCGTGGGCTGATAATGCACAACCAGGCCTGTCTTTTTTTCCCCTCCCCCTTTTGCATTTTATAAACTAAATTGATTTACAGAAGAAAGGAACACTTACCACATTCGAAGTGAGTAGCCTTCTCTTTCTAAAGGAGGCAACAGCTTTAATTGAATTTCTGAGGGTTTGCTTTTTCCGTTTCCCTTTTTTTTGTTGCCCTTCTTCTGTAAATCAGTATATTACATCTGAATGAAAAGCAGGCACGCGTCCAAGCGCGCACTTCGGAAAGCTGCCATTGCAGCCTCCCCGAGCCGGAGGGACAGGGCAGGACGGGGGATGGGGACGAGGATTTCCCTCGCCTCCTGCAGTCGGTCACCGGCGGGACATCTCCCACGCTGCTGCTCTTACTCCTTCCCCATCTCCTGGGCATCTCTCGGTGTACCTCGTTCATCCTACAGCTTTGATTAGCGCTTGTTTATAGCTGGGCTTTTGCCGATATTGGTCTCTTCATACAATTTCTCCCTCTTAATGGATTTTCCCCCCCCCCTCCCTTTTATTTTTTTTCCACTGAAAAATGACCCAGAGCAGCTCAGCACCCTGGAGGTGCCAACATCCCCTTTCATAGACCTGCCATGAGGGTGACATGCCCTTCCTACCCTGCTCTGAGCCCTGCAGAGCCACCTCCGCTCCCCCCATGCTGGGGGGGGCTCAGGGCCCCCCAGGACCGAGCAGGGCTTTTCCTCCCTGCTCCTGCCCCAACTTCAGCATGGGACGCATCTCAGGCCAGTTGCAGAGACAAGAGCCTGGCTGGGTCATGCCAAGAAGAAGGTGTGCAGAGCAGCTCCCCAGCACCATCCACGCAGCACCCCCGTCCTTCTCCCCAAAACACCCCGAGCACCGCAGAGCCTCCCCCTCTCACTGTTTGGACAAGTTTCAGCTTTTTCTTCGCACTGGGGCATTTCCCCCCAGCCCTCCACTGACACATTGACTCGAGGAAGTTTTTGAGCAGGAGCTAACTAATTCCAAAATGAAACAAACATTTAACCTTGGGTCAAGCGAAAGACTGAGTCGATCCCAAATGATTTCCTTTTTTTAATCCTCTTCCCCAAATAAGAATAAATTACTTTCACAGAATTGAAAAGAAAAAAACCCCCGTGATTTGCCCATCTCTGCTGCTGAGAAGTGCCAATAGTATTGCTCGAGGAAGAAGAGTCGGGTGAAGCAGAAAGACAGGAATTCATTTTGTGCATCACTCACACCAACTACCAGCAACTTCCCAAACCAGCGGGACCAGAGCATCTCCACAGCGTCATGTCAGTGCCATCTGTATTTAGCAGAAATAGCCCGATTATTTAGGTTGGTTGGTTTTTTTTGTTGGTTTGTTTTTTGGTTTTTTTTGTTTGGTTGG
>JAYKAV010000889.1:1912820-2127394 GCA_035582835.1 Phoebastria nigripes | reverse complement strand
TGTTTTTGTTCGGTTGGTTGGTTGGTTTTTGGGGGGGGAGGGACAGGACACAATTCACAGCTTGGGGTAGATTGGACAGGGCTGGGGGAGCTTGGGATTAAGAAATCCTTTTTCTCCCCTCCCACAAAATTCACTCTATTTGCTGCCTCTTCGTACCTGAATTAAGCAATGAAAGAAGAGCCGCTGTCTGGGTCAGGGGCAGCGTGCACCCTTGCTGGGCGGTGGGTGGAGGGGCTGCAGGTACCCCCGCACCCCCAGACACCCTCCCTTTCCCCTACACCACCCCGTCTGCCAAGGAGACGGACAGACGGATCCGTCAGGGCTGGTTTATCTTTAGCTTTCACAACTGCACCAGTGGAAGAGGCCTCACGGTGACATTTCTACCCACCCAGAGGTGGAGTGGTGCAAAACCAGCTCCAGCTTACTGGGTTGCATTGCTACCGTGCCCGTCTATACATGCACAGCCTCAGCATATGCATGGTCAGACAATTCTGGGTTTGAAGACACTGCAAGCAAAAGAAATTCTCATTTTGAATACCAGAAGGGTGAYTAACAGCCAAAATACAGTGGGTTTTCCTCCCATATTTCCTTCTCAGCAAACRCTGACAGGGATGCTTAAGTGCAGCCCCCTCTCCCTGTCTGCACACATCAAATCTGCGTGCACACAGACACCAGCACAGAGGCACCAACTTTTAATACATCCCCACGCTATTTGTATGGTGTTATTGAAGCACTGGGACTACGGTCACGTCTGCCCCTTTTTTATACACCAGAAAATTAAATTACACACACACAGAGTTGTTATCCCCACATATACACACACGCTGCAATTTGCATTCTGGCTAGGAACAGACTGTTTTCATATTCCCGCAAATATAGCAGCCTCTTGGTCTTAATAAATTCATGAGCATTGATTCCTGGGGGTAACAGCATGAATATTGTACTAGAAGACACAGTGTTTCTGACCAATGCAAAACGCTTCTCTCCTCTTTCTCTTCCACTCTCATCCCCTCTCCTTGCAACCTGTAAAACCCTGTTACACCACGTACCTGTACTCAGGTAGAGAGAGCCCACGTGCAAAACCAACTGCAAATCGTGCYGAAATGCTCCGAGTTGGCTTCCGAGGCTACTAAAAGCAATGCAAGGGTATTGCAGCTCTCCTCCCTGCAACACCTCCAGTAACTCAGCTTAAGTCCCTATTTAAAGGGCTATTTAAATAGAGCCTGCCACCTGCTCCGGGGCTGCTGAGATGCAGCTGTGCCTGGCTGCAGCACAGCCCCCTYGTCAGCGGTGGGTGACCACAAAAAGCAACCCCAAAAATTCAAAAAAACCCAAAAATAAAACCCAGTGTGGATTTGGGGTTTTAATGACCGATGCAATGAGGATGATCCTGCAATTCGCCTCCCGTGCCCTTTGGGATGGAGCCATTGATCCATCCAGGACGGACACGCCAGGGCTGTCTCGGTGTAACTGCATTTCTGAGCAAGGCACTCGAAACGAGCCAGGATGGTCCATTCACGTTTGGATTACCATTTTTCTTCCCCTGACTTTGCCCATAGTAATCCCATTTTGCAGCCTCGGTTTCTGCCTGATATTTGAAGGATGAGCTATTAACGATACTAAATTAATAACTGTTATAGAGTTTATTTGAGAAGGTCATAAAAAAATCAGTAATGTCATCATGTCAAGCAAAGTTTCTGGTGGKTTTTTTTTTATTATTATGCATGTCTTCTATTTTTTTCCCTTCCGTCATTGATCTGAAGCTTTCAGAGGGACATTAATATACCTGCCCACATCAGAATCCTTAATTATTCACCTCCAGCCAAACAACGAATTCTCCGGGGACTCCCAGAGGACCTAAAATTGTTCCCGTGTGTTTCTGAAAGTCCTTCTCAGAGCTCACCTTTTCCTTTCCTTCATGTCTTTGCTTTCCGCACATAGCAAAGAAGAACCACTCATTTCCAGCCCCACGTCCCCCCACGCCCTCCCACCCCCGTGGGGAGCAGCCTGCCTGCCCGCTGCCGTGCACGGGACCGCTCAGCATCTGCCGACCCAAACCACCGCGCGTGCCACCACGGCACCTCGCCTGGGAGCCTGAGCAAAGCCTGGAGACCCGTCTGCCATCCACGTGGACGGGAGATTGCATCCCCTTCGCAGGCCAGCACCGCAGTGGGTGTTTTCTCCTTTTATTATCATTCTCCCCAAGCTAAATTTGCCCACTTCTGCCATCGGAAAGAGCATCCCGCCAGCGTGCAGGGCAGCTCTCCGGCCGGTTGGATGGGCAGCTCTTGGCAGCGTTGGCAGCCTAGGAACAAACTTTTAAAGAGTAAAACTCCTCCTGCCCCTGCAAAAGCGAGGYGGAGAGCGGCAGAGGCAGAAATAGCCTGCAGAAGGAGCCGGGCAGCGCACAGATCTGCTGGCAGCCGCTCTGCATCAGGCAGGCGATATATTCCACCTAGCAAAGGGGCTCTTGGAGCAGAAAAGTGAGCAGGTAAAGGATGTTATTATTCCCTGGGCTTTGCAAGGCTCCGGGCAGAGGAAGAAGTGCTTTCTTCTTCCTTTTAAGTTATTTTTAATAATCAGCTGAAGTCCTGCTAAAAGCCAGATCAGCCCAAAAGGCTGCACCGGTGTTCCCAGTCTGCCCTGGACACCCGGTACTGGTGAGCCCCTCCTGACCCCGCAGCCTTCCCTTTGCTTCCCCCCACAGCAGGAGGGTACCGCAGCCACCAGCCACGTTTGGGGTTCATCTTTCTGGGCATCACTAGACATCTCCCTGCACCGCCCCAGCGAGGGACTCATCCCCCTCACCCCAGGGAGGCTGGGGCTGCCCATCGAGGGTGACCCCGGACAAACCTCTGGGTCCTGGGGGAAACCATCTCCCGGCCAGGGATGAGCTGCTGTCGGAAGATGCTGTTTCTTCCCAGCGACTGTAGAGGGAAGTAGATGACTAAAGAGACTTTTTGCCTATGGCTGAAGCGAGGTGGCCTGAATCCAGGATAAGCCCTAATCAATACCTTCCCTAGGAGACCTTCCTTTCCAAGCCTATTTTTGGGGCTATCGGCAGCCCGGGCTGGCTCAGCCGCAGCAGGGCAGTGTCTGCAGCCGGCCCCGCGCACGGGCACCCTGCGGCTGCCGGCTGCCTTTGCCCCTCGCTGCCGTTAATCCGCAGCTGTCACTCAGGGCTCCAGTCCCAAAAAAGCGCTTTTTGTGCCCTAAAGCTGCTCCTTTGCGCCCGCCCTTCCCCGCTCGTGGCAGGAGAACAGAGCAGCCTCTTCCCCAGCTGGGGGGAGACTCGGGGCCAAATCCCCCCGTGCCAGGATCTGTCCCCAGTTGCAGGAGGGAGCCTGGCTCCGTGCGTTTGATGCTTTACCTGAAGCACTGTGCGAAGCAGCTTCCAGCTCACTTTCTGCCAAGCACTTGCAGAGAAGGCATGTTTTACCAGGGAGGTTTTTAATCTCCCTACCACTCGTTGCAGAGCAGAACAGATGAGCAGGTTTGGGGACTCAGGAGACTGACAGTCCCCAGAGTGTGAATTAGCAAAGGGAAAAAAAAAAAAGAGGTTAAACACTGAGTCTTTAAACCACCTCTGCCTCACGTCCTGCGTGCTGTCACACCTCAGAGGACACAGGGGCTGTGCCAGCGTTTCGCTCGGGCTGGGCGGCCAGGGAAAGGGCAGGTGGTGGTCCCTGTCCCACAGGCAGGACCGGAGGGATGGGATGGAAGGAGGAAGGTCTCAGAAATGCCCTTTATAGAGCCTAGGGACTATTTTCCTGCCCAAATGAGATATACTGGGAGCCTCACTGGGGCCACCAGCACTGAAAATCTGCTCCGGAGCCCCCTCAGCATCACTGGGATGGGGGGGATTTTCCTTGGTCTGGCCGCACTCCGAGCGCCTGCACCCCAACAGGCCCTTAGCACCGGCTGAAAACAGCATCTTCTACATGCAGACGGCTCCCGGTTAGTGTGAATTGCAAGCGAAGGGAGCCAGCATCTGCCTGACAAACACCACTTAGACACGGCCTGCGGGACCTCGGGCAAAGCCAGATGTCAAACTCAGGTCTTGAAAAACCCAGGTCTTTGTCCTGCAACATGGCACCGGGGGGGGGGGAAGCAAAGCACGGTTTATTCAAGGATTTCTTCTGGTACTTCTCATGTCTCTCACCCTTCCTAGCCTTTCGCTCTATCCTCCGCAGGTCTCTCCTTTGCTGCTCTCACCTCCACCCTTTCAAGGGAGAGTTCAGTTCTTGCTGCCTACACAGCAAACGCCCACACGAAAACCTCCTGTTAATGCTCTGGCATTTGATACATTATCAGTAGAAGATACACAGAGGGAAGAAATATATTGTGCAAATTACTTGATAATGCACAGCAAGCCAGCACCATGACCTTAAAAAATGCCTGTTAACAGGAAAAAAAAAGAGCGAAGAAAAGAGACGGAAAGACTTTGCTGGGAGCCTTGATAGTCTAGGTGGAAAATGGAATCGTTTTTTTACGATTTCCAGCCTGCTTTAACTCTGCCCTCCAGGTCAATAATCACAGTAACAACCTTTTCCTCCAAGAAAATGTTAGAGCTCGTGCTGGCCCCCATGGGAATTAAAGTTCAGGTGCCTCCGAGAGGCAGTTCATTGCCGAGCCGTTTGCCCAGCAGCCAAAATAATGCCAAAGCACCCGAGCTGGGCAGCGGGGACCCCAGGGAGAGCCCGGGAGCTCCCGGGGACGTTACCCCATGGCCCCGTCCGGGGCTGGCAYGTCCCTGCAAGCAGTGGGGATGAGCAGGACAAGGCACGGCCTCGCAGGGGCATTTTCCCTCTGCCTTTTATTTTTTTCCAGGTTTATTAACCACCCCCCTCCTGCTAAAGTTTCCCACCTCAGCCTGGTGATGGAGAACAAATGTTCTCCGGTGGCCAAAAAAGAAAGGGATGGGTTTCCATGGCAACTCCCTTCCCAAATGAGGGTTGCAGTCACCTGTACCACCCGCTCGCAGACAGCCGCTGCCAAAAACCATCACCCCTGGACCGGGCAGGGGTGAGCAGGGTGCCCGGCACCGCGGGGGGGGATGTGCCGCTGACTGATGCTCTGCACAATTGCCCCAACTCCAGCACAGGGGTGGTTTATTCATGGTGTCTCTGCAAATACAGGTGCTGGGGGGACCTGGGGAGAGCTGCGCTCCCCAAGGGCTTCCTCTGCCCACATGCAAAGCCTGGGCAGTGGTGTCGGCACCGAGCCGGGAGGGCAGAGCAAGGCAATCCTCCTGGCAAGGCAGCAGCCGAAAGTTATCATCGCTTGTGTGGGGCCTTCATCCATCTCAGCTGTCTGAGGGACAAGACCTCTTCTAAGAGGAAAAGCATGTTTATAGCAAAGCACTTGGGCGTGTGATTATGTCAGATCCTGCATTCAAATGCCAGCTATCTGGGGAGAGATCGAAGTGACGTGCGGAGGGAGACGTGCCGCCGCAGCAGCGGCCGTGACGGGCAGCCACCAGCGCCCCGTCTGTGAACTGCCGGGGTGAGGGATGTGCCAGCTCGAAGTTTTGCCTCTGGGGTGACTCCATCACCTCCCAGACATCTCCCGGCTCATCCCCGCCGTGCCCAGTGCTGCCAGGGCTTTGCCGCTCTCTCCTCCTCCGTACCTGGAGCAAGGCAGAGGGGCTCTGCAGACCCTTTGTGCATGCACACATCTGCACAGGCTCCTGCTGAAAGCAGCACCGCCTTCAACAGCCTTTTGTTTAAAAAAAATATAACCCAGTTGGGTGGGTTTGCAGTGGTTTCATTAAATGGTTTCCAGCCAGGTTTAGAACCACATTGTCAGCTCCACTAACAAGAGCCTGGTGCGAGAGCATCCTCAAAGCTCCTGTCCCGAGCATGGCCAGACCCCAGGATGCCCAGGCACTGCTGTAGCTCCCTGTTTTGACCTCTTTGGACCTCTTTGGTCTGCTGTTGCCACCTTCCCGCTCCTCCTGCCTCGGGCACCCTCACCAAGGGACCCGCTCGCCCTGGGTACCCCCCTGCTCTCCACTGCAGCTGCACGGCTGGCTGGCCAAGCGACGGCTGCTCCTCCGGCAGCACGTCACGGCGTGCCTTGGCTGCTGGAGAGAGAAACACGAGAGATGCCTTCACCAGATCCCAGGCTTTGAAGCGAGTCCCTGCACCGGCGGGAGGCTTGGGGGCTGACAGCAGGGCAGGGAGGGTGGGCAGGCTGTGTGCACCCAGCAGGTATGGCTGGCGCGGGAGATGCTCCCTGCACACATTGCAGCAGCAGCGGGTGTCAGCTTGGATCACGTCTTCAGACACAGAGAGGAAAGTGCTTTTGCATGGGCTCCTGCAGACAGAAGGAGCTCAGCGCAGCCCGGCTGTGTGCAGGGTCTGGTGCTGACATCCAGCACGTCCCTTCTGCCACATTCCCCCCAAGGATTTTGGGTATTTGATCCCCCTCCTGCTTCAGCCCTTGGTCAGGGACATGTCTCACTGCTCTGTTTGTGCAGACGCCAATGCACGGGCCTCGGGGCTGGGCGCAGGGCAAGGAGACACGATACACGTCGGCCATGGCACTCACAAACTGCAAGGCTGCTCTTTTTTCTCCAGAGGCAGACGCGTCTCCCCCAGGCTCTCGGAGGGCACGGGCTTGTCATCCTCCCCTCCTCCAGAGGCAGAAGAGCACGTCTGCAATTATAACACAAATCGATGCTCTTCGGTGCCATCTTCCAGTAGCTTTAATTCAGAGCCACAGTAACACTAATTGAGATTTTGGTGCGTTACTTGGCCCTCGCAGTTTGGATTTATGATGCTTTTCTGGATAATGCCCATTGCCAATTTGAATTTCACCCCGCAGTTTGCGTCGCACAGCTTACCCTAAGGCCTGTGCACAGTGTCAGTATTTAAAGAGATTCAGTGTAACACAACCTGACATTCATGAGCTGAACTGCAATGTGAATAATGTCTTTCCAGTGCGCTGTGCCCCCCCTTTTCCTTCCCCCTTTCCATTTATATATGTTGAACATTGGGGTTTTTGTCACACCTCGGATCTGTAGAAGAGGGAATGCAACTTCCAGAAACTAGAAATCTCACAGTGGGGGGACGAGAGGAGGATTGCTCAGATAATTTGATGCATGAAACCCCAGCCTTTGCCCATGCCAACCAAACAGAGCTCCCCCGGCTCCGGCGGGAGCTGGCAACAGCGTCCCGGCTCTCTGCGGGGCTTTTCACCTTGCAAACACCGCAGCCCGGCGAGCTGGCTGGTTCCCCTGCAGATCTCAGGCAATATCTTTTCACAGTGTAAGATTGGCACAAGCCAACAGCAGAGCGGCTCAATAAAGGCAGCAATGGGGTGTTATGGCAGAGCTGTGGGTGCCTGAGAGCTGAATACTAAAACATTGCTGTGTCCAGAGGTGAGGGCAATAACAGCCTTGAAATAGAGCTGAAATAGCGTCAGAAAGTCTGTGTCAGGTCAGGGCTGAGTGCCTGTTCGAGGGACTGTGGGCAGGGTGTGCTGCAGGGCAGACTTAGGATGATACAGTGAATTTTGGGATGAAATATCAAGTGTCCAGAGCTTCCTCGGCACCCAAAGCCTGTCTAGAGCAAGTCTGCAGGAGCGGTGGGTGCTGTATCCAATTCATCCTTTGGCCAAAGTACAAAACTCTCCTCTTTTCTCTGCAAAACAAGGAGCAGCAGGGAGCATAGGGCAGCTCGAAACGGCACATGCAGCCCCTGCTTCAGATGGCAGGGGCATGCCATGCAGCTCCTGCAGCCCCAGGAGGAAGCCTGCGATGCTCTGTGGTGCCTACGGCGTTTGGGCACGGCCAGCCCTGCACAGAAACCCTTTTTTCACAACAGCAGTAAGGTCTTGTTTCTGCCAGCCCCCAGCCCGGACCCACTGAGCCTGTGTGCCACCGTCCTGCGTGCCCAGAGCMTCCCCCATCCCCAGCCTGCCTCTCTGAGCCGGGAGCGGGGATGCTCCGGGGGTCCCCGGGATGCTCCGGGGCTCCCCGCGGTGGACGCGGAGAGCGAAGGGCCGAGGGCGAAGCCGGCGTAGCAGCCTTGTTCCCAGCTGCCTTGGCCCGACAGACTCGYGTTTATGATCCTTATCTGCTTATGCATTTTTAATGCTGTTTGAAAGAGGCTCTGACAAAGTGCCGAGCATCCTGCTCCTCCCGCGCCGAGACGGAGGGAGATCCTGATTGCTCACCGGCTGCGCTCATGGAGGCCCAAATGCTAACAGAGGGCTCCTCCTCCCCACAAATCAGCCCCAAATGGGATGTCAGAGAAAAATCTGCAGGGCAGGAGGGTAATTTTTATTGTCTTTGAACAGCTGTGCGCACAGGCGAGCTATTGGCACGCTGCTCAGGAGCGCCGGTTCGCTCGCCCCGGCGTGCGATGCAGCCCTGCTCGCCAGGACGGGGTGGGTCGCAGGCTGGTGCTGCGGGGCTGCTGGCAGAGGCAGGGCTGTGCCTGCGGCTCTGCTCCCTGCCTTCAGCCGGACCATTGCAAAACGGGGCCGGGAGGGATTGGAGCGGTCGCACACTGCATCCTCCTGCATCATTAAATCATCTCAGCATCCTCATCGTTAGACTCGGCCCCTGCAAACTTTCTCACGGGTCCCCCGAGGGGACACGATGCTCCAGCCGGGACCTGGGCACAAGGTCCCCTGCCCAGTCCCCCACACCTCGACCAGGGGACCTGGCACGTTTGCCCAGGAATTTCAGGTGCACCCGCTGGTTTCAGCGCCCAGCCTCAAAAACCTCAGCGAGCCCCGAAGACCCTTTCACCTGCCTGGAGCCAAGTTAATTAATCACCGCTTTGGAAATCTGGCCTGAGCGCACTGGGACCATATGGCCCCTGCTCGGAGCAGCTTGAGCTTCTCGGTGGGTGGGAACAGCAGCAGAAACCTCGGGAGTAATTAAAAGGAAAAGTTTGTTCGAACTTTTCCCAGCCGCGGTGGCCTCTGCTGCGCTGGCATATTTCAGGCAAGTGACAGAGACCTTGCCGAGTGTCCTTGCTCGGAAGGAGTGTGATGGATCTGGCTTTTACAAGGAACAAAGAGGCCATGATCTGACATCAACGTGATGAATTGTCCTTTTTTCTACCCCAAATGATTACTTGAGAAAACTTTGCAGTCTGTAAATATTTACCGGGGAGACCACAGCCGTCACCTATCCTTTAAGAGCACAGAGACATTTGTTTTAATAAAGCATCGCTTAATTAAAAGCAGCACTGCTCCCTGGCACGCGGGGGGCTGTGCTTTACGGGCAGTCATAGGGAGGGGGAGAGGAGAGTTTCCCAAAGCCGTTTGCTGGCCTGATGGTTGGACTTGATGATCTTAGAGGTCTTTTCCAACCTTAATGATTCTATGATTCTATGAAAATAAAGCATCCCGGCTTGCCGAGATCCAAGCAGAGCAGGAGTGGCCTCGAAACGTCCCAGCAGCGCCTCATTCCTCTGCTCCGGGTGCCAGCTCCGAGGGCAGGAGCACGGCRTTACCCCACGTTCGCTTTGCAAAATAACCTGAATTTCAGCCCCCGTCTACAGATGTTTCTGCACTATAACTAGCAGCTCCAGTGACGTCTGGTCACGGCAATTCGAGCTTGAGGGCGTCATGTACTTGGAAGAAAAGAGTGGTTTTGGCTGTTTCCTATCGACGCAGCCAGGCAGGCGGGGACAGTCCCTGAGCAGGCAGCGCGGGAGCCGGG
This sequence comes from Phoebastria nigripes, assembly GCA_035582835.1. Classification (NCBI taxonomy): domain Eukaryota; kingdom Metazoa; phylum Chordata; class Aves; order Procellariiformes; family Diomedeidae; genus Phoebastria; species Phoebastria nigripes. The sequence goes on along the minus strand of JAYKAV010000889.1, from coordinate 2,117,712 downwards.
TGCTCTCCTGCCCACAGCTCCCCGGGAGCAGCAGCCCCCGTGGGATGGGAAGGTCCCAGCCAGGGCTGGTGGTCAAGGGGGGACGAATCCATCCCAGGTGGCTTTGCACAGGGTTAATTTGTCAGAAATACAAAAAATAACATCACCAAAGCGATGTCAGGGCTGGGAGAGCGGCTGGAGAGGAGGAAGCAGTGCTGTGCTGTGCCAGCCGCGGGCTGGGTAATTCGGCTGGAAGTCAGCCAGCAAAGGAAGAAAACGTCTTATCTACGGTTTAAAAAAAAAAAAAAAATCAGAAAAAAACAAATGGAGATATATAGTAGGGGAGGCGAATTTATAAACAGGAGCTTATCTGAAGGCAAAGCAGATAATAAACAGCTCTTCAGATCTAGGTCTCGAGCTCACAGGGGACGGAAAAGAGAATGGGATTCCTCAGGAAATGGAAAGGGCTGATAAGAGCCCACAGTGACTTAGCAAACATCATTTAAAATTTAAAAAAAAAGCCAAAAAAACTCCTCTTTTGTCTTCACACAAGAAAATTACCCGCAGCCCCTGAACAGACTTACTGGGCTCCGAATTGGGTGAATTGGGAGAGGGAAAAACCGCCACTGCTGCCTCCCAGTAAAATTGAGCCCAAACAGACTAATTGGAAATTCTCTTTCAAGGTGCCTTCAAAGCGGGAGGGCAGCCTGGCAGGGGCTGCCTGCGCGGGCAGCGGGGCCGGGCATCCCTCCCGACTCGCCCGCCTTCCCTCCTGCCTTCTCAACCGCATCTCGAAGAGGCACTGCCACGGCAGGGGCTCCGGCTGCCTGCGACGCAGCATCCTCRTCAAACCATCAGGCATCGTTCTCCTTCTGCTCATACATTTAGAGGCCTCCCTGCCCCCAAAAAATCAACCTGCGGTGAGCCAAAGCGTTTCGGCAGCTGCAGCATGCTCGGCTGTCATGRTGTTTGCTTGCTTTCGATGTTCTTTCTCCTTTCTCAATCAGAGCAGCACCAGCAGCGAGACATCCCCGCGGCTGGAGCCTTGCAGGGATGCTCGGGTTTGGGGTTTGCAGCCCTGTCCGTTTGTCCCCAGGGGCTCTGCACCCACAGCGTGGCCCTCCAAGGGGCAAGGAAAGAGGGGTTTACCTGGGGAGACCCCAAAATCACCTCCGTAACCATCCAGGGCGCACATCAGGGACCACATTGGTGCCCTTGAGCCTCCGGTGAGGAGCTGAGCTCCCCGGCATGGCAGCCCGCTGCCCGGTCGTGGGGTTATTCGCAGCCCCCCRGTAGCTGCTCTGGCTGCTCAGTTCAGAGCCTGGGCTGTCGCCTGCAGAGCTTAGAGCTGATGGGTTTTGTGTAATCAGACAATTTTTTTGCTCACGCTCTCATTACCTGTGTATTTATTTACAGTCAATTGTTCCCTATTTTTGTTCCATTTGCATACCATCTTGTTTACGATGCTACTTAAATGACTGGCGTAGAGGTAATTACGTCACTGGAAAAGCAAAGTAAAAACAAAAGCACACCCGTACAGGCACAAAAAGGGAAGAAAATTATTTTTCCCTCCTGCAGGAGGGATTGTAAAGCTCAGCCTGGACGGGGCCCTCGGCAGGTTTGTCCTGCCCTGGCCCTGCCCAGCGCTGGCAGCAGCAGCGTGGCGGGCACTGCCGCACCGTTGGCTGCCTTTGACTTGTTTTGCTGAGTTTTCCCTCTCTCTGGGGCGGGGGTGAGAGGGGGCGAAGTGATGGAGAGACCGAATTAAGAGCGCGAAAGCCACGTCAGCACATGCTGGCTTCACTTCGCTGCATGTGTCTAATAACTGAGTTATAGTTTTTCAGTTTGATGAATTCATTTATTCCCATTCAGCCTTTCTTCTTATTATTATTTTTGGTAGCCTTATCAAGGGGTGATTCTCTTTAAGCCATTATAATCAAATTTGCAGAGGCAGACCTGAATAAGCAGCCTGCCTCCAAGAATTGCAATCCTTCAGACATGCTGCCAGTGCTACAAAGGGCTTCCCAGCCCTGCCGGGGAGCCGAAGAAAAGCTCATTTGCAGCCCAGGGCCAGGAGGGATCCGGTGTGGAGCCCAGTGGGAGCCTTCCCGGCGCTCAGGCAGGCTGGCACAGATGCTCTCAGCTCCTCTCCTCTGGAAAACGAAGGTAAAACCCAGCCCGGGTCATTGCCGGCTTGGCCATACTCCCGCAGCCCCGCTCCCGTCTGTGTCCCTGCCGCATCTCGCCCATGTATGCTACAGTTCGCTATTCTTTCCTAATCTGAGATCGTTAATCTAATTGCTTGGATGCAATCAGAAGCAAAGGCGCCTGTGCCGAGGCAGCGCGGGGACCTTGCCTGCAGTGACGGGTGCCTCCACCTGCAGCACTTGTAACGGCACAGAAACGCGCTGCTTGATTATTTATTTATTTTTTTAGCGTTTCGTATATTTTACAGTAAATTACCTCAGTTTATGGCACTTTTTTCTTCCTTACATAATTGTTATAAATAACCTTCAAACAACATAAAAGCCATAAACATTGCAAGGGAAGGAAGAGTAAATCACAGAGATTTCAGAGCAGATGAAGGAGAACTTGCACATTGATAAGGCAGGGGAGGCTGCCTGAGTTGTTTTGTGTGTTCTTTTTTTTTTTTCCCCAAAATTGTGTCTCTCATATTTCTTCAATAAAGATCCAGCTGCAAATACATATTTCCTTCCCTGGCCATGGGGGATTTGAGAAGCAGCATCTCAAACCGCACCGATCTGCGCAACTGCCAGCCGGTAAATGTTAAAGTCCAGCACGAAGCCCGGGGGGTGGTTTGGGGGCGCAATGAGGAAGGGGTGATGAACCCCAGGTCGCATCCCGCGGGCAGGATCCCAGGCATCCTGCTGCCCATCGCCCGCTCCTGCCTTCACCTGGCCCCTGAGCGGTCCCCAAAGCAGCACGTGTCACCCACACCGGGGAAATCAGCTTCATCCTCAGGAGGGGATGACGGGGCTGATGGGGCATCTCCTCTGCCACAGCCCCGGCACCCACCCACGTTGTGCTGGGACAGATCCAGCACCGGTGAAAAGTCCCCTGAGATCCCCCCGCGGCGACTGTAACCAGCAGAAAGGGAAGGGGCTGCTCGAAGGGCATCTGCAAGGAGCTGATGCTGCCAGGGTGGATATCAGAGGGAACAACACGGTGCAAGGAGCTTCTGAGAGCAGAATAATTCCCCAAGAGAGAGGGCAGAGGGCTCACGGCTTGAATTATTTAAAACAGGGCTTGTCAAATCGCTGCTGAGATCCCCGGCTGCGTGCTGAACTCACTCCCTCCTGAACATGCCCTGCGGCCAGGTTTGAAGGTTTAGCTGCTCGGGTTGTTGTTTTTATCATTAGCTCTTTCCCTAACGAGAGCCGCTCGTGGGGCCGGGGACAGGCAGAGGTGATGCTCAGAGCTGCATCCCCGGTGGCAGGGATGCTTTTGCCAGCTGAGAATGAACCGCGGCGCTTTGCCCCTAGATGCATCCCTGCTCCGGCTGCGCGGYGCTGGGCAGCAGCCGGCCCCGAGACGCCGCTGATGCTGATGCTGGGATGGCCCTTGACTGGTTACAGCCACCCTGGAAGTTTTTTCCCCAAAAAATTGAGAGAGAGAGGTGCTGTTTCAGCGCTGGAGAAGAAATGCCCAATAAACCCCCCGCACCGCGGGGGCACGTGATGCCCACGACACCGGCGCGCGCTCCCGAGGATGGAGATGGGAAGGAGCCGGCAGCTCGCCCAGCCTGCATCACCTGGCTGAGCTATGTCAAGATGGGCACAGATAACTCCAGCAACCCCCTGATCCCGAGGTTTATGCATTTGTGGAGCCCTCAGAGCAGCCGCCTCTTCGGCTCCGTCGAGGGGCCGGGTAATTTGCTTCTGCACCGAGTGGGGGAAGATGCATACCCCACGGCTACGGGGAGCGGACCGCTTCCCTCCTGACTTTTATGCAGGAAGCTCGGCTCCTGGGATTTGGAAATAAATATTTGATCTTTAAAGATCATTTTGTTGCTTGTTGCAGTCAACACAGCCAGGTTTTTAGTGTTTGTTTATGGTTTATACCATATGATTCAATAAACCCTGGCTGAGAAACATGTGCATAATTAAGTTTAAAAGGCAGCCTCAACTCCGCTCCACTCCTTGTTTTTCAAGCCAGGCTTTATGTAATAAATTTTGTTTATTGCTGACACTGATTTCATCCTTCCCTCCCCTTCACTCATCGCATCAAGATCGCTAGRAATTATTTTAAAGATCCAAGGTTTTTAGCAAAGCATCTGCATGGCAGATTGCGCCGGAGTGGAGGAGAGGGTAGCGATGGGACCGTCGCACTGCGTCCACGTGCAATCCCCGTCTGTACAAATTAACTAACTCACATCAGATTTGGGTTATATGAGGAAAAGCGAGTGTAAGCTCCTGACTTACCGTACCCCTGCTCCCTTGGGAAATGGCAGTTCTGGCTGGGGATGCCCTCTGCTACTGGGACCGTTGCTCCATCTGCTCCTCGGGGTCTGCTTGTGAGCCAGCAGCTCTGGCCCCGGGGGCTGTGGGACRGGGACCGCCCCAGCCTGGCACTGTTGGATGGGAAAACCCAATCTCCTTTTTGCCTGAAACCTGTAACTGAACCACAGGTTGATTCTTGCATGGCGGGAACCGACGACTGACGGTCCCTGCTCCCAAACCTGGCACAGCCCTGCAAACCTCACCTTCCCTGTGCGTCCTCCTCCTGCTCGCCCCGACCCCCATCAAAGCACGTGCATTTTTGCCAGCAGAAGACCGACATATTCTCCATCTGGAGGTTTCCATTCTGGGTGGATTTTTTTGAATGAGAAGTAATCCTTTTTTTCTTATATGAATTATTTATTGTAGTTCAAGGCCTTTCTAGGGCAGTCAGGATCTTAATTACATCTGGCCGCAGTTTCAGCCATCGAGCAGGGGTGGATTCAAGCCTGTCTCGACACACATTGTCCCCATCACTGCAACAGCCTCTCTTCAAATTCACCAGCAAATGGAGCCTCACCACTGGTAATTTTTCCTTTAATTAAAAAATACTGTTTTATCAGAAGCAGGAATCAGTGCTGAAAAGGATCTGTTTCGATGAATTCTCCCCCAGTTACAAAAGAAAAGAGCTGAAATAATCAGAAAGTTGAACTCTGATGCTTTCAAATTGAGACCTCCGGCTTTTTCAGCCGAGAATGACTTTTCATTTTGAAATGTTAATTGATAGTAAGAAGTATTAAAAGCCAGGCAGGAAACAAAAAATGTTTCCAGTTCTTCGCAGGGAGCTACTTGGTTGACCAAAGAAGCTGCTTTCTGTTTTCGGTTCCTACCTCCTGAAGAACTTCTGAGATTTCAGTTTTACAACCTTATTTGAAGGAGGAAAAGAAAATATCAAAATTTGTAGCTGCTGCCTGGGAAAGCAGAGCCCTTCCCCACTTGGGTCTGCTAACAACCCACCAGGCAGCGAGGAAACGGCACCGTTTTATAGGTGGTTTATACAAACACCTACACTTACATGTAAGTTTTATGTAAGCGTATGGAATTCAGCTCAGATATCAGAGCTCCATTTAATTAACTGCAACAACACACTTTCTCTTTGCTACCACCTCTCCTTTCACCGCGCTGCACCGGGGCTGGGAAATGGCTTTTACTGGGGATACTGCCTGCTCCCGTGGTTGTTGCTCCCTGATCCCATCCGTCCCTCAGAAAGGATCGCTGTGTTCCCTCAGTCGCTATGTTCCCCACCACGTACGCATTTCCCAAGTGAATTTGTGCTCTGAAGATTTCCGAATCATCCCCAAAACGCTGCACTCCCCAAGGCACAACCACCTTGCAGAAATGCCGGCAAGCTGCACCTGCCTCTTCYAGCCATCGCCTCGCCTCCCGCATCCCCCCAAACACAGCGGGGAGACCCACCGGCCGGGGTCCAGCCGCGTTTGCTGGGAAGCTGCAGGGCTCTGCTTTGGGTGGTGCCTCATTTCATACCCCGTTTAACCAGCGCGGCTCAGCCGAACCCCCTGCCTCGGTGAGGTTTGCCGGTGGGGAGCAATTGCCATAGAAAAAAGCTTTCGCTCTGTTTGATTGAATGATTCCTTGTTACAAACCTAACAAGCTCTTCTAAGCATGGTCTTTTTTTTTCTTTCCTTTTCCCTTTTTTCCGGTGCTTCGAGACTCACTGGGTGAAGCCAAGAGGGTTTCTGAGCCRAAAGCAGGGTGCCTTTTCCTCCCTGCCTCCTCCGCAGGGTTCGGCTTTGGCTCTGAGCACATCCAGCACACAAAGTTGATCATCTGAGTTACCAGTAATAACACCGAGCTCTTACCTCACTCTTTACATCTYGAAAGTGCCATACAAGCATTAACTAATTAATTGAGTTACAGTGAAGTGCCTTTTATTTTTTCCTCCGAGGCATGGAGGAAAGGGCGACTCTATCCGAGCTCCTCTCCCCTCCGCCCTCCTCTTATTGCTTCGTGCATCCGAAGCTGTCTTTTCTCATGTGCTTATTTTCTTGCCCTGAGCAGGGGGAGCAGCTCCCCGGGGAGCACCCCGACCCCCGTGCACYGCCGCACTGCCTGGCTCTGCACGAGGCTGCTCTCACCCAGCAGCRGGGCAGGAGATGCTGGGTGCATCTCAGATGACCTCAGGCAAATCATCGCGTCTTTGCACACTTGGACACCTCTCTCCAAAGCAGGGAAGGCATTTGCTCCTCTCTCTCTGCCTCTCCCTGTGTCCCACATCAGTCCCAGTTAGACTGTCGTGGTTTAACCCCGGCCAGCAACTAAGCACCATCCCACCGTGGGGGGAGTGAGCGAGCGGCTGCGTGGTGCTTAGTTTCTGGCCGGGGTTAAACCACGACATAGACTCTTCAAGATCTATCAAAAAAAACCACTAGCTGTTGCAAGAGAGTTGAACTTTTTGAGTCATCCCTTGCTTTGCAAAGCATCGCTTCGGTCCCTGGAGAGAGCTCCCGAGCAGCCTTCTCCATTGCCCGCACACCGTCCGAGAAATATTAGCTCTGATTTGCTTTATCTGCTTCATTTCTCTCTCAGTAAATGGGTCAAAGTCCTGCAGGAATTTGATGGCCAGGCCAGAAATGGAGCACAGGTGCTCAGCATCCGTGTCTAATGCCCTCGCCAGTAGAAAGCCCTTATTCGTTTAGTTATCTGATGCTATGAAGACACAGCACAGCTCTCATTTTCCCTTCTCACCCATTCCTTTCTCCTCTCTTCCTCAGAATAGGTCCTCATGAACTCATATATATGAATAAAAAACAAAAACCAACTCTGGAAATCCAAATCTACAATAGTCTTAATTAAACAACCCTGTTGCACTGCTTCTGCGAGGCAAGGTAATTTCCTGTTAGATATTGAGCTATTTAGCAATTACCATGTATCATCGGTCTCAAAGCTCAGTGGTGCTCCTCCCTGCTCGTGGGGAGCGACCATCGCGCCGGGGCCAGGAGCATCCCTCCCTGCTCCCGCAGGAGAAGCCCCTCGGTTATCCCCCGAGACACCCAGCTCCCCGTCCCCTCCCCACGCTGACACTGCCTTTTGCAAGGTCATCACGTAAAGAAAAGGAACATTTTTGACCTTCTTGGAGAAAATATCCTCATTAACGGCTGTGGCTGTTGCTCTGCAAAACAGGGCACGGGGCACAACATCATCATGTCCRAAAGCGTCGCTGGCACCAGCTAATGAAGCCGCGATCCCAGAGCCCGTCCTTCTGAGCTGGTTTGCTTATTATTGTCGTTGACGGTTTATTATTATTGTACTGGTTAGGCTAACAAACGTTTCAGAAAGCCAAAAGGGCTGCTGCTGTCCTGAAGGAGGGGAAGGTGAATCACGGGGCTGCTCTATCTCCAGCCATAAGATAAGCTGGAAAAGGGTCTGGGGGGACCACGAGGGGCTTTCTGCACTCGGTGGGGGGCCGAGACCTGGCTGCGCTCCTCCCAGGAGCGCCGGAGTTTGCTGGGGGTCGCGGTTCTTCCCTCAGCTGGGAAACAAACGTCCAAACTTGGAGAAAAAGATTAGACAAATGTCAAGGTTGCGGGGGGGAAGACTCAGTCCAAGTAGATGAATTATTCAGCTCCCAAACTGCYGTGTGAACATTATCAGCTAATGATCTGTAATTATTAATAAATAATTTAAGCTTTAATAGCTAGGAAATGAAATGCTTAATTGCATCATAACATAATTAATGGAATTAGCTACTATGAATAAAATGAGTTGTGGGGTTTTTTAAGTAAAAATCTTATTTCTCCACAATGCTGTTGGTTATTTTTGTTCAGTTAAACACTAGCGAAGATGCAGGAGAGGAGGAGGAGGAGGAGAGCCTGGTGGGAGCTGCAGGACCCCAGGACAGGGACCAACTCTTTGCAATAATGTGGAAAATCAGGACATGGACTTGATAAAACTTTGTAAGAGCACAGACCTGAAAACATTAAGTCTACCAGAAAAAAACCAAAAAAACTATTTGTGGGCTAAAAAGACAAGCCCAGCCAAGCCTTCATCCATCGTGCAGGACGGGAGGAGTAGTGCATCCATCCCATCGATTCTGCAGGCGGGAGCTGAGTTGAAGCGGCGCGGGGCGGCCGGCTGGTTCCAGCCCCGGCAGCGAGGCTGTCCCCGCAGCCACCGCAGCTGTCCCCGCAGCCACCGCTCGGGTGTTAACAAGTGTTAATAAAAGCAAGGCCACCATGCGCGACCCATTCAAAGGGCTTTTTATTAGGTAATCATATATTTTCATTAGTTATGGTGATGAAGCACTTAGGTTTTATGGGGTGTTTTAGTGTTTCATTTCACTGTGTTTCCTGATTACCCTGCTAACGTTTCAGGGTGACATGGACCATTTTCCCCTCGTGCTGCAACGGAGCCTTTGCAGCAATAGGATGGCCATAAACRGAGTCAGCTCACATCTGCTGGTGGAGGGAAGCAGCCCATTAAAGCCTGGGAATTCAATTCCAAAACCTGTTCATAATTAATATACCTTATAACGCACAAAACCCCCCAAATGTTACTACAAGATAATTGTTTAAGTGATGTAGGGATGAGTTAAACGCCCTGCTGGGCATTTAACATCCTGCTGCACGTCTGGCTTGCTCCAGCCCTGCTGCCATCACCCAAAAAGCAAACTACAGACGATTTCCAAGCCCAGATCTTGGCAGATGCAGACTGATGGGTTTCAGTCCCCCTGGGACTGAAAATACTTATACTATTGCTGATTTACACCAGCTGCAAGCTTAGTCCTCTCTGTATAGATCTCAACAGCTATGCACAGAGATCTCCCTGCAGGTCACGGTTTGCAAATACGGACCTAGGTCACCAGCCCCTTTTCCAAAACTGAAACCAAATTATTTCTCTGGCTTTGAGCTGCTGGAAGAAAAGAAGAAGAAGGAAAAAAAAAAAAAAATGCAGAAAATCTCACAAGCAGCCAAACTGGGGAAAGATTGTAAGCTCTCGAAGAGTGACAGTTTGCAGAGCGTTGCCAAGCTTAATCGTCACCATTAAGCAATTATTGCACATGAAAACAGAAAGTGTCGGCAAACTCAGCCTGCTCTTGAATGAAATGGAAAAGGGTTAGACAGCATTAATACTTGCTTCTTTCTAGCTGAGGGATCAAACTACGTTCCCATCATAAAAGGCTTCCAGGCTCATAAATAATAAAGTGACTGACAACTGCAGCATTAACTCCACCTCAGGTTTCCACACCAGGCTCCCCGGCCCTTCCCACCCCCTTGTTCCCCCACCCCATCCGTGACTCCCAATTTATTAAGGGATTTATTTATTCACCCCCATGCCCGGTGGGTGAAGGGGACCCCGGACCCCGCTGCACCCCCCTGCACGGTGCTGGCATCCGCATCCCTGCCAGGGGGGAAGGAAGGGAAAACGCTCTRTGAATTGTGAGTAAATAGATTTGACTCAGTCCAGAGTCTTTTTAGGGTTGGTTTTTTTGTTGGGTTTTTTTTTTTCCTTTTTTCCCTTTCCTTTCATGGTAAATTTTCGGTAACAAGGCAGCCAATGGTGACGGAGCACGGGGATTGAAAACGGTTTCAAAGGAGCCTTATCATGCTGGGGACATATGCACATTGAGCCTTGGAGATAGGATGAGTGTGGGGCCCTTCTGTGGGAGGCAGACAAATATATACAGTTTTTATTTGCTTCTTCCTTTGGGTTGCATTTTCTTTTTCTTTTTTTTTTTTTTTTTTTGGGGGGGCGGGATGCCTGTCCAACCTGTCAGCGGTACTGGTTTGGGTTCAGTGACTGCAGGAATTCAATACATCTCTTACTTAAAGGGCCAATGTCGCTGTAAAAATATACCAGCAAAATGTAGCGTGTTTTTTAAAGATAAAACTAAAAGTCCTCACCTACGTTTCTCAAAATAGAAAAAAAAATGAGAAAAAGGGGGAAAGTGTTTTTAATACTCAGCTTTTCTTTTTGGCGTGTGTGCTTTGTGCACAGCAAAGTCACAGGTCTTTGGTTTAAGGAGATAGATAAATAGCTAGATGGACAGACAGACAGAGGGAGAGATGGATGGATACGATCTCAGTTCAAGGGGAGGTGGGTAAAAAGGAGATAAGATACTTCTACGGTTTCATCAGGAGTCTTGTGATAGCTCCTGGCTTTTTAAAGCTCTCCCAGACATCTCCGCAGTGTTACGAGGATCTCGTCTCTCATTTAAATACGAAGTTGATAGACCCTGCGCTGAAAGGTTTGCAGACGCGAGGCCGGCAAGCCCAGGCTCCTGCCGGGGGGACGATGGCCGGGAGGAGACCCACGCCTCTGGGCTCTCTTTAGCCCAAGTGGGGTTTGCCATTATTACACCTGTCATGCAATAAATACACCAAAAAACTGAAACAGAGCCGTAACGATGAGCATAAGATGCTGCCTAATTACCCTGACAGCGCCGCCGCGCTCGGCCAAAGCCGATTTTCTCTGACAAAGTGAGAACCGTATTACACCGACCGCGCTCGGTAAATACAAGGGATTTAACGTGCTGTTTCGGTGCACGGAGGGGAGGGCACGGTGGGTGCCAGCGGGGTGCAGGGTGCCTCAGGGTGCCGTGCTCCCCAGCTCTGCTCGTGCTCCCGCAACCTCCTCCCAGCCCCTTTGCATTTACGCAGCATCCTTCACGCTCGGTGGCACCCAGAGCTCGAGAGCCGCAAGCTGAAGAGGAGCAGGAGGTTTCGAAGGAGGATTTAAGGAGGAAAGGCCAGGAGGAAGGATGGATAAAGTCCCTGCAGCAGTAGGGATGCCCACGGGGTGTTTTCCATTAGGATTTAAATACGGTTTCCCCCGTTAGAGGGATGGAAATCCGGCAAAGATGACATGGCGGAGAAGGCTTGGGGAGAGGGTGAGCTTGCCTGATCTGGGCTGTCTCCGAAAACCACTGTCTCACCCCTGCAGAAACGTGCGCGTAGGGTTTGTGTTCGGGTTTTGGAGGGTTGCTATTTGTTTTGGAGAGCTTGCTTTCTCTTTTCATTTGGCTTGGCAGGATTTCAATACTTCTGCCTTTCACCTCAATAAAAACAGCATGTCAGGCGACAGATTTTTATGATGGAATGACCTTTTCCACATGCAGAAAACCCACACCTTTTCTTGCATTTGGGGGGAGAGAGTAAAGCTGCTTTTGATGAAAAACAAAGCCTCAAACTCCACAGGTGATATCACCATGAACCAGAAAATTAGAGTAGTGGTATTTTTTTTAACTATGCAGAATGACATCAGGATAAAACTTTCATTAACACTGAGCTGTTTGCATGTGTATGACGGGGCATAAGAAATTGCCATTCCCAACAGCAGAGCCCTCCGCTCGGTGCCCCCGGGATGCTCAGACCAATCCCGGGATCACGTTGGGTCAATGTTTGGGGCATTTCAGACTGCAGCATCCTGAGCAATTTCCATGCCCAAATCCAGGAGAATATAACATTGCTGTTTGCCTTCTTTGTCCTTCCCCATCTCCAAGTCTCCACGGGGGCAGCCCAGAGATAAATAATGCCTACAGAAACCCCTTGAAAGCCGTGGAAGCGCATCGTGTCCTCATGCCGCAGTCCCGTTCATTAGCACATTGTTGATGTTCATTAATCGAGTGTAAAACTGTAATTAAAAATAATCTCCTTTTCTTGAAGCAGCAGCAGAAGAGAAAAAAAGAGGGCGCCGAATAAGGGGAAATAAAACTAATGCATGAATGTGCTAATTGCAGCTGTGGGAACACGACGGCAAAACAATCTGCTGGTTTGTTTTCTTTCTGCGGGGATGAGTGCGAGGGGTCTGGCAGAGCCAGCACAGGAGAGGCTGGGGAAGAGCTGCCCGAGCCCAGCCATGGGGAGAAGGCTGCAAACACCTTGCGAGTGGATGCATCCCAATAGGAATCCATCTTCCCCCAAAAAAAAAGAATTGCAGGCCGGGCTGATCCCTGCTTGTTTGGGAGCGGTGCAGAAGCAGGGTTGCAGTTTATGTTGGCTGATTTATCTCCTTCGGTGAAGATTTCATTTCAAGTTGGAGGATGTTCAAAGTAAAGCCAGCCCTGTTACAGACTTAATTGAACCATATTTCAATCCCAGTTCATTTATTCAGCRTGGATTCCTTATCCTAGGTCCATAAAGTTTTATTAAGTTATATATCAAGGAATATACATATAGGGTATAGAGATACAGTCCTGCTTACATGTTTTTTGAAATGAGGAAGGTTGCCATCGCCCGTGTGTCTGTCTCTGTTCACAGCCAGGTATCTGCTGCCCTGGTCTGGGCACTTGGACCCTTCCCTCCTGCAAAGCTCCCCGGCAGAGGCTGGTGGGCACGGCCACCCCACGGAGCCGTACCTCATCAGGAGGGTGTTTTGCAAAACTAGAAGGAGAGCACCATGGTTGGAAACGCTAAGTCCATCAGCAGCACATGGACGTCTCACCAGCCCATGTAGGTGCTGCAGCCCCGTGGCTGCTTGGACATGGTTGGAGGTAATTCAGTATTTTGGAGAGTCGAAGGCTGGAGGAGGAGAGGGATGTCTTGGGGTGATGCTGTCCCATGTGCCGGCATGCCAGGCAAGCCCCGTCGGGACCAAGCCATGGGAGCCAGGGGACGACCAGCTAAAGCCTTTCCCAGCCGCTCCCTGCCCTCCGCACGCTTGCTCCGTCTCTCTTGGCTTTAGCTGCTTTTCCGTCCTGCCCCTCCTCTTTGTCAGCTGAGGTTACTTTGCAAAGACAAGTAATTACTAGCATGTTATCCACACTCAGCCACATGTCCTAACAGCGCCTGCTGATGTACAGTAGCAGGCAGCTTGATAATGGGACATATTTAAGCTGATTGCTACTGGAGATAAATGATTTTCCTAAATGCATGCACTTTAGTTAAAGTTCTGAAGGCAAAAAAAAAAGTTACTTTTTTTTAAAAAAAAAAAAAAAAAAAAACCAACACCCTTTGAAAAGGATGCGCCTCCCCCGAGATTCTCATTTCAGATTAGGATATCAGGTGTACAGCAAGAGATCTCCGATTCCCTGGCTGTCAGGGCTGCTGTTTGATATTCAAACCTGTCATTTGATCGTTCCTGAATAGCTGCCTTGGTGTCCTTGAGGATAGCTCTATTAAATGCCAAATCTGTTCCCTCTCCCTCTGTATCCGTGATGAGACAGAATAACTCTCACACAGGAGAGCTGGGTGTATTAATGCGACTCAATTGTGTCTTTTTTAAGCGTGTCGGGGAGAGAGTGGGTGGAGAGGGAAGGGGACAGGGAGGGGAGGAGAGAGGCTGGGGGGATAAAACCCACTTGAGCTGGAGTGTCTGGTTGTGCTGCAAGGCAGACCAGAGAGAAAATTGGCCTGAAGATCAGAAGGTGATAATATCTTTGTTAAAAAAGGAGGAGAAGAAATTAATTCAATGCTTCATGCCAGGAATTAAAAGGCAATGCTTTTTGGTTCAAAAACTCATCAAGAGTCATGAGGTTGCATGCAGTTGGCATCCAGAGTGGCTGAGAAGTTGGAAAACACGGGATGCTCGGGGAAGCCTATGCACAAAGCGATGGCTGAGCCCGTGTCGGGGTTTAGCTGCCCTGTTTAGGGAAGGAGCAGAAGGCAGCTTCTCTGCAAACCCGTTGCATCCCACTTGTCACCGTCTGCTCCCTGCAAGACGATCCAACGCCAGCGAACCAGCTGCGTGGTAACCTTGGGTTGTTGTCATCACAGCCACCGTGGAGAGATCTTTCCACACATTAATGGCACTTGATTTAACGACATGTTCACGTTACATCTCAGTGTTGATTGCTGAAGTCACTTCAAGTTAATTACAGAGTTAATTACCAGCTAATAACTTTGTTGCTAATAGCTGTAACGGATTTTTGGCAAGAGTTGTCAGAAGGGGCTGATTGGAAGGTCTCTTGGGTAGGATCCTTGTTACAGAAATGGATATACTGAAGGCAAATGATTCCAATCTTTTTTCTTTGATGAACAGTAAATTATTCTAATATCCTTCACTATTGTATTCGCTTATTATCTGTGGGTAATTAGAAGTGAAGAGCTGCAAAGCTGCCTCGGTTGCAGATAGGGGAGACCACAGCAATTGTGCTGTCTTGATTGTTGATGCTAATAGATTGTTTTTTCATCCCTCATCTTTGTTTTCCTTCCCCAAGACACGCAGCATCCCCAGTGTTTGCCSCGCATCCCCAGCCCTTCTGCACCAACACACCTGTACAGGGGCCGTCCCAGGGTCCCTGCATCCTATTTTTGGAGACTCCCAGGCCAGGACTCGTGCAAGTGAGTCTTGCAAGGAATCGCAGTCGATTCCTCTGCCTCTTACGGTAACGGCTCAGAAGTGACTCTGCCAGCTGGGACATGATGCTGTCCTTTGCCCGTGGCAGCAAAGGATGTTTCTGTCCCTGCCTCCCAGCAAGCAGCATCCCCCGTAACCTCTCAAGCACCCTCGCTCGCCCACCACGTCCCTGCTCTTTGGAAGGCAAGCTGGGCTAACTGGTTAAAAGCTGTGCCTGCGCGCTGAGCAGCCAAGAGCCCCACTTGATTTGGACGGAAATTAGCAGGCAGCAGTTGAAACTGGGGGAAGGAAGCCTTGGAGACCAGCAGAGATTATCAGGAAACAAATGAACAAAACAGCGTGTYGTCCCTCAGCAAGGCACAACCACCAAAATCAAAGGCGCAAGCAGGGCTCGGTGACGAATTTTAGTGCAGGGGCAATCGAGAGCGTGTGTYCCCGTCAGCTGCAGCCTGAGCAGGGACAAAACTGCTGCCCCAGCAGAGCTGTGCTGATTTGGAGCCCTGCAGAGCCCTTTGGCTTGCTCGGTCCCCCTCAGCAGCACACGCGAGGTTTGCAAATGCCCCACGAATCGCTGCAGCTGGCGGCACCAGGGCTTTCGCATCCTTGCAGCTCCCAGACCAAAACACAAACGTGCTGGAAACATCCGAGCAAAAGCATTATCACCTCCAAACAGCAGATTGATGGGAGATTCCCAGGGACCGAAGACAGGCTCCTGCCTCACAGCCGGCAGCCTTTTCTAGCTAACACCCCTCCTGCTGAGCAGAAGATAAAGCCAGCAGCAGCTCCTCTGGCTGGGGAAGAGGGCAGAGACGTTCAGGGAAAAAACACGGCATGAGTTCAGCAACAAGACATCCCTCGCATAAGCAGCTTAGAAAAACTGGTGTTGTAGCTAAATCACTCTTGCAGCGTTACAGAGTCTTGGTTTTGTTTCCTGCTTCTCCTGTGAGCTGCCCATGAGATGCAGGTTAACGTGCTGCAACACCCTCTGCCCTCGACTCCCACCTGGAGGTACCATCATCTTCCTCACCTATTTGCAACCTGTACCCGGGGTCCCACATCCCTCTGCCCTGGCTGCCCCCTGCTGCGCTCCCAGCCCTGGGAATGCCACGTCCCCGAGGCAGCCCCTGGCTCTCTTTCCATACGTACATCTGCCGTGTGAGGCCCCTGTGCTCTCCCACCACAGGAATATTTTGCAATAAGCATCAGTGCTGGACCAGAGCCCTCTGCTATGGATGTACAGCTCCCGGCACGGCAGAGCATCGACCCYACTGGAGGCCACAGATTGCAGGGATGTAACCAGCAACGTCACCTCTCCGTACTACATCATATCTACTCCCACGTCACAGAATCAACCCTGCCCATCAGCTACAGATTTTACAGCTGAGTTTTACAGGAGGACCAGGACTATGAGCCAGGGCTGGGAGGCACTGCCAGCAGGAAGGTGGCCATGGGGTCTGTGTCCATCGACTGAATTTTATCATTGCTCTCAGTAGCCCTGTTGCATTCAGCGGGGCAGGGTTGTACAACGCTGCCAGGCTCCTTGTGTGCACCAAGAAGGGGGTCAGGACTTGAGTTTGCTCTGCAGCCAGCACCCTGCAATCCTCCATGCTCGCTGCCGCGCCGTGGCAGAGCAGGGCAGAGCTCTCCTGGCACAGCTCCTTTGCTCGGGAAAGCTGCTCCAAAACCCTCCTTATCAATGAGGTGCACACGCTGACATCTCGGGGGAAGACCAGGGATCTGAAGGAGGCAGAGGAAACATATTYGATCTTGCATCACTGCAAGGTTTGGAGTGATGGGGTGTGATGGTTGGATTTGGTTTCCTTTCCCGAAGCAAAATACAGGACTGAGAGCGTCAGAGTCTGGAAGCTGATTTCACGGAGAAGGCGGCCAAGACAGAGCAGTAACCTGCTGCCAGGACCGCTGCAGCTGCTTTGGAAAGGCATGTCCCTGCCTGGCTCGGGGACGGGCTGGGACGGGGGCGAAAGCCGTCCCAGGTGCAGGAGGTTTCTCTCACCCTTAGCCTGGCAGCTCAGACCCTCTGCAGCCCACGGAGGCTGCTCTGTACATGCCTTTAGGAGCTGCGGCTTTTAACGTCCCCTCTCTCCAGAACTCAATGAGTACTTATTTGCCTGCGCTGAAGTACAAGCACCGCTTCACCAATTCCCTTGAACCCTTTTAATTCATCAAAGGAGCTGACAAGCCCAGGAGGGAGCMGTTCTGTGCCTGATCGGTCCCGTTTGCCGAGCTGGAGGGGAGGGATCCTGCCAGGAGGCAGGTAAACCCCTGCCAGCAACGAGAGTGAGAGACGGGAATTTGTAACTGAGTCACCTGGACAAGGTGCAAGCCTCAAAAAGCTAAAGCAAATGTTTGCTTAAGGAGGCCAAATCGTTGGGTCCCCGCTGACACCTTGCTCCTACCCTTTTCGATGCTGTACCAGCCCCTCYGGAGAGCTCTGCCCCAGGGCCATGCTCGCTCCCACCCAGCCCTGGTGCACAGCCTGCAACCGGGGCTGCTGCCGCCTGCTCCCTTAGCATCGACAGCCCTTGGCGGGGTCCCTAAACGTGGGGACCCCTAAACAGGACCATGCAAAGTGCTGAGCACCTCCCTGCCCCGCCGGCCGCGGCGGGGGGGAGACCGGCCCCCTGCGATGGAGCATCTTGCTTCTCATTTACCCCCAACCTCAAGCTCGTTCGTGCTGGGCTTTGATTTATCCAGATCCAGATCTGCACATAATAGATGAGAGGCAGCTTTGGATCAGCCCCTGACCCTGGCCACATGAGTAATTCCACGGGTTGCTGTTATCTGAATGTATGGTAAAATAATGATCTGCAAGTCAATAAACCCCTTACTATTATACGCCACAAACATAATATGAATTCATTACAATTTGTAAATGCCACGTAGAGAAAACTAATCCAGAATCTGTTCCAGGTTTTTGTAGTATTCAGCCCCCATCACGCACTCAAAATATTGAGCTTTCCTAGAAATCAGGCGCAGTGGCACGTCCTGACACCTGAAAATGCTTCCTTTCAGGCTGCTGCAGTGTTTTAGCTCGACTTGCTGAATAGATGCAGCTGTAATCACCCTGCAGTGAATGATGCTTAAAATTGCAGTTCCCAGAATGCAGAGGGGAGAGTGGAGYTGGTAGCAGGTGACAGTATTTGAATGTCATTTAAAGTTCACTTTCATTATTTTAATTGTCACTGTAAAAATCTCCCCATTCAGGCCTGATTATGCTCTAAGAGAAATCAGAACTTAAATCCCAATCAATCAGACCTGGAAGTGTTGTTTCTCTGACACAGACAGYGGTGCCTCAGCTGTGATTAAGCCGCAGTATTAGCGAGCCCTGAAAAGCTACCAGGAGACTTAGCAGCGTGCAGGATTAACGCTGAGTGACGTACATGGTCAAAGTCATCACGGCGGTGAATAAAAAGAACCCTTCACCCCTCAGATTAGGTTTTCCCGGCGTTGCTTCGTGGCGACCCTGGGAGGTGGGACGGCAAGGAGGGGGTACCGCAGCCGGGCACCGGGGCTGCGGGCAGGTCGTTTCCCTGCTGGTGCCTCAGTTTCTCTCTTCATCGCCTGGAAAAGGTGCAGGAYGGAGTATTTTAAGGGCATATGAGAAACCAGTGGGCAGTTATCAGCCTGAATGTGCGTGAGGGGCTCGGGCATCCCCACCGCACACGGGCAGGGCTGACCCGTCCCCTGGGTTTTGGCAAGCGTTTAGGCAAAGGGGTTTGTTCGTTGAGCTCCCAGGGAGCGATGGGCACAGCAAGATCCCAGTCCTTTCATGCAAAAAATTAAGGGCGAAAAAAAACCTGATGCTTCATAAGCTGCCTGAAAAGTGTAACCTTGTTCCAGACAAACCAATTTGCAAAAAGATAGAGCCAGTGGGATCAGGCAATAACTTAATAAGCATCTCTGAAAAAACAATGCATTTAAGAACATGGGGGGGGGCGGTTTCTAATGGAGAAGCATCAACTCTGTGGGGAAATAAATGTAATAAACTAAGTCCAATCTCCACAAACATTTGTTTTCTTATCTCTGTAAAATCAATATACATGTTGCAATTATGTCCTCCGATGAATCCACCAAACTTTTGATTCTCTCTCAAGGCTTCCTGCTCGATTGAAGTTCATTACATCTCCCTTTCTTCATCTAGACAAATTTGGGGTTTTTTTGCATTTCCAAGCCCTAGTCATGTTTTTTTCTTGAAAGGTTTCATTTCTCTTTTCCTTACATTGTAGAGGGAGAAGAGTGCTTCCCTCAGCTCTAATCTAATCAAATTAAATGTAATTTAATTGCTGTGCAAGCTTATATTTGTTAGGAATCCCAGCAACAAATAAATCGGAATAAAATCAAGGCACATGCTCTGCCTGTCATGGGTCTTCCTTGCTTTTCAGCTAAAATAACCCAGTTTGGGTTTCAGCAGGTTGGCCAAGCTTGACTCTGCTCTACAATGACCAGRGCTGTTTCTTCTCCCTGACCGAAGCCATCACTTGATTTCAGAGCTGGCTGGACCGGACCCGGGGAGCGGGAGCCTCCGCAGCCTCCCAAAGCCTCCGCAGCTAGGAGCGGGCAGAGGACCGGACCCACGGCTGCTCACCACCGCATCCCGATGCTCTCAACACTGTAGGTGATCAGATATGAAAAGAGGAGGGTGACGACATCACCCGTTATTTGCAAACCAGTCTTCCAAATCCTTAATCCTTCGCCAGAAAGGGAGAGAGATGGGGAGCTATTATTTTCTGTTGCCCTACCTTGGGCCAGTTTGCTCGCCCTCCCCTGACGGCTGGGAGTTACCCACGGAGAGAACATCCGCCCCCGCCACTATTCACAAGGTACATAAATAAATTTGGGTAATTATCACCCAGGGGTATCCAATTATTTATTTTTCTTCAATTYTTAATGAAGAAAAAATGTTGCGTGTTCATTCGAATTTCAGAGAAACAGAAAACATCTTGCCAGCTTATTTGGAAAAGCCCTTTCCARGAAGATCCGCCCAGACACAGGCAGCTCCGCTATCGATCCTGGGTGGGCTGCAGCCCCCGGGAGCTGCCGTAGCATCAGACCTCGCGTGCTGGCGTGGGAACAGAAGGCGGGAGGTTCTCAGGAGGTCGCCCAGCATGGCCATTTCTGTCCAATATTGAGTTATTTATGCTTTCCAGTCCAGCTCTCAAAAGACCCTTCTGGCCTTGGAGGATGGAGCAGAGGATTAGGTATCTCTGAAAGCCTGTGAGCCAAAAGAAAATGTTGGCAAAAAGTTTCCCTCTTGGGTGGAAAGCAAGCTGTCTAAAGAGCGGTTGACTGATGCCTTGCAAATACMTATCTTCTGTGCCTTGGTCTGTACAGACAGGGGACCTCCTCCTTGTACCGCTCCCATCACTAACACTGCAGAGACAGGCCCTAAAAGGCTAATCCTCCAGAGCAAACATTTTGCTTCTATTTTCAAATGACCAGAGTTTCCTCAAAGGAGACTCTAGAGGAGGTCATGGAGTAAAACTGCGATTACACATGCGACTCTTAGGAGTCGGACTCCTTTTTCCCGTTCTTACCACGCAATAAATCACCCGTACGTTTCTCTTCTCYGCAACGATGACCTCCGGTTCGCGCGTCTGCGTGCGGACAACGCTGCAAGGCAGATTAGATCCGTCAAGGGAGCAAAAACGTTAGGAGCGAAGAGAGGCGGCGCACGTCGGAGAGACCAGAAACCCCTCTGAAATGTGCTGGGTCTGTAAATGCCCTCTGGGGCACTTCCCGCTGGCTGGGCTTGCTGCACGGCCACGTTACCTCCTTACRATGACATCTTTCATTTTTACGCCATGCCTTTGTTCAGGTTTTTCCTCTTTTACTTTTTTTTTCACTCTTTTTTTTTAGATTAAGACTCTCCAGTGCTCATTTTACCCAGAGAACATCTCCGAAAAGCCGCTCTTCAGACCTGCAACGTGGCTTATCAGAGCACAGCTGGAGAAGGGGCCTCGCCAGCACCGCGCGAGAGCGGGGGGAAAGCAGGGCRCTGTCATTTATTTGGGGGGCTCGTAGGACGCTCAGGAGCTCAAAAGTATCCCAGCACCCCTCCTCGATACGGTTTTGATCCTCGATCAGATGTATCAGGCACGGTTGCTGGGGGCTGGCTTAGGAGCAGGGCAGAGTATTTGTCATCAAGGGTGATAAAAGTTGGGTTTTGATGGATGCTGGTGCGACAGTGGGATTTTCCTCAAGTTTCCTCCCTGGCAATCAGCGGAGGAAGGCGTCTGGTTCCTCCTGTGGCAAGAAATTTGCTGAACCCGTGTTCATGGAGCAGCATAAACCCGCAGCCTCCCCCAGCGCAGCGGCGTGGGGYTTTTCTGACCGCTATGGTCAGGGGAAGGGGGGGATGGGGGGCAAGACAAATGGCATTAAAATTAACACATAGCAGCCTGCCGGGCGTGTGGACAGCAATGATTATCTTATTTAACGGGAACCCCCTTCGGCACAGGGAAGCCAATGTGCCGTACAGCCAACTAATGGCTCATTTGTAGGATTCAGTTGGTTCAGAGAGTTCATAATGTCCCTGTGTCATGGCAGCTTAGTTTAAGAATATGGATCTTCTACTTAAGGAGACACAGCCATACATCAAAGTGTTTAACAGCCTGAGGTCAGCATCCTTCTGTTTGGGTAGGTCTGGGAAGGGAGCCAAAGGAAACCACTCCTTTCATTACAGGACTTCTTGGAGAAGTGTTTAGGAAACTGTTCAAAATAATGCATGACAGCAGGCGTTTGGCTGAGGACAGCGTGTTTCTCACCTGCAGAGTGTCACGCAGGGAGTAGGAGATGGAAATGGCAAGGTTTTAAGCTCTGGGCTTTTTCCATCACAACCTCAAGACCCTCAAGGTCCAGCGTTGACATCCACCGGCAGAGCGGCGATGCTCGACGCTGATGGAGCCAGACAGGGCGGCTGGGAAGGCACAAACCGGCAGCGAAACCGTGCAGCCCAGCGGAGGAGAAGGACGAGGCAGCGAGGGTTTGGTGGGAGCTGTGACAGACTTAGGGAAAGTGGAAGAAGGGCACCTGGCTGAACCCGACACGAAGCTGCGGCAGCGCTCCGAGGGTCGGTCCCTGCTGCGCTGCAGAGAGCTGGGTGGTGGGGACGAGGGTGCCCCAGCTCTCAGCTGCTTTTTCAAAGATCGTTTTCTACCAGATTCCCCCCACACACGTTAACTCTTGAATGGGAAATTTCTGTTTCTTTTACAATTCTGCACATTGAAAAGAAATAGAAGTAAAATACAGAACTATCCCAAGATATTTTGGTTCCAACAGCTGACAAAACCTATCCTTTATTCGATATTTGAGGGAACTACCTCCTGCCCCCCCCCAGCTGAGCATCTCGTCAGACATCTCTGAACTACACCCCGACACGACCGAGCTACAGGCAAAGTGCGACTGCGCTCCCAGTCCCCGGCGATCGCACACGACCGTGGTGCAAAGCCCTTTGCAAAAGTCACGGGATCCCCTGCTRAGAGCGGTGCAGGTTGTTGCTGTTGTGCCCTGCTTCTGCACAGCCGGAGGCCAAAACGCACAGAAGACAAAGTCCAGAGAGGATTTTCAAATGACAAGAAAGAAAAAAATATAGAAAGGAAAAAAAAGAAAAGCACAAAAAACCAATTATGAAAACCAGAAAACATTTCATGCTCGTATTGTGGGTTTTACGARTCTCTCTTTTGCCATCTCCTCCAGGGATTGCTGTATTTTTTCCTGTAATTAGCAGCAAACTGTGATCGCCTTGCTTTAACAAGCCAAGTGTCCCCTTCGGATGCCTACACAGGCTTTTCCCCCCATCTTTTCTTCACGTTTTATTTCTCACCATATAATTAAATCAGAACTGGCAGCCAGCAAAACTCTTTGAGGGACCAAACCCTCACCAGGCRAGAAAGCAGCGGTTTGGGGAGAATGCTCACCCAGGCCGGGGAGCACCCGAGGTCTCCCCCATCACCCACAGGGTCAATTTTGGAAATAACAACCTGTGACCAACTCCTACAAGCAGAAGCAGCTTTAGCCATTTACAGCGCTGCACAGAGTTACTTTTTCCATTTGCCAGCCAGTTTTCGCTTCTTATTTATTGCTAGCAATTACAATTAAATTTAATAGCCACCAGCAGGAAAAATTACAAACTTTTCCTCCTCCTTAGAGGGGAGAAAACCCTCACCCCAGTGCCGTGGTGTCCCTTTCCTTGGCCGGGCTGGGGACACCAAGGCTGAGGAGACGCTGGGGAGCCCAGCCCTCCCCTCCAGGCAATCACCCGCTGCCGGCAAGCTGCCGGCAGCGCCGGCAGCAGGCACCGGAGCTGCCACACCACGCGCTCCTCCACCCCGTCCTGCAGTGCAACGGTGGCTGCGATGGAGAAATGCAACGTTAAACGGAGAGTCCGTGAATAAAACATGAAGCAGAAAGTAAATCCTTTCTGGCACCTGGTTACTTCTCTTCCGAGTGCAATATTCGAGGCTGCTAATTGCTTGATTTACTGTAGCAGTCACTCTGCCAACAGCAATAAATAATGTTAATTAATATAAAGTAACCCACTGACAGAGAGGCTGGTAATTACCAGGAAACCAGAGAGATGGGCCTTTTGTGGTACTGTTAGAGGAGAGAAGAGCACAATTTCCTCTCCTGTATTTGGTTATCTATCATCCTTTATTTGTTTGCCTTGAGCACTATGGGGAAAGATCTTGGGTCCAATTTCTGTTTGTTTTCTTTTCCTTTTTTTTCCCTTCCCCAAGGATACTGTACGTTAATCAGAGAAGAGTTTCTTTGATTATACGCACAGAGAAATGATGGTTTTTCTCCTGAGCACGTGCAGTGAAGAAAATCCGACGCCAAATGTTGAACATGAACATCCTGGTGTGCCAAAAAGAACTGATGCAAACAGGGAACCGCTACTGCAACATCGCAACGTCCCCCCCTTACCCTGCAAGGAGCCGCGCGTGTGCTGAACATCGTCATCCGGCGGATTTAAGCATCTGCTTAAATACTTTTGCTGAACCTGGGACTAAGGAAATTGAGGCTAATCTCTGGCAGCGGCTGCCTCCCTCAGAAAGATGCAGAAAGAAACATCTTAACTGTGTTACCGCATGGCACGGAAACACAATGTCTTGATCTGCTATAAAAAGTCRGCAGCCCCTCTGCCCTGACCAGCTTTCTTCCACGTCTGGTCCCCTTCTCACTCTGGCCAAGACATAAATCATTGCAAAATTCTGTCCATCGGGTTAAAAACGAGCAAGAGATTGCAAGTGCAGGGAAACAAGATAAAATGAGCGAGGCATCCCTAAGCAAAGGTCAGCCCGGAGTTCCCAGCAGAAAACCCCATGGCTCTGGGGAAGATGCTTAGAGGGGGTTTAATTATTAAGGATAAAGCAGCAGCCTCGGGGGGGCTGGTGGAGAAGGGGCTCCCCAGGGTGGGAGAGAGACGTCTCGGGACCGGACCCGGGAGTTGTTCACCTCTCCTAATGCCCCAATAACTCTGTCAGCAAGAGATTGCCTGGCCCGGCAGCCACCTGATGCAGACAAATTGCTCCGGAGAGCAGCACTGACAGCTCCTGACACCCTCGCTCCCGGTCCCTGTTGGAGAGACACCTAATAATTTCAGCTGCTGCGCAGAGGGAAGATTTGACAGCAAGAGAAGTGATGTGGGACACGCATCAGCCAGCCCCAAGGACTGAGAGTCTCCGGGGATCCGCGTGTGAACCACAAGTTTATGGAGCAGTGAGGTACTGGAAGAAATTCCCCATTTTCCATAACGTAGCTGTGTAGCTCCTGACTCTGGAGCTACGGGGAGAGCAACCCAGCTTCCTTTCCTTACTAGGCTTTTGGGATTTAATAGCTGGTTTTCAGCCCTAAGAAAAGTTGCCGTGAAAATACCCTGGATGGGATGAAGTTTTGAGTCCTCCACGCAACTTGGAAGTCAAGGAAACTTGTTTGGACGATTTTCACATTGGGTTTTTCCAAGAAAGGGAGTTCAACACTCAGCCCCTGGAGGAGACGAGACCATCTTTAAATATTTTAAAGAATATGAAGGAGGTGGGATTGCTGGCTTCCAAATGCACTGTTTGGAGGGGGGTTGTTTTAAAACAAGAAGGAGGAAAGAAAGAAACTGCATGTCAGCCGCGTACTCTGATGGAGAAACTATATTATAACCTCTGCTCACCAAAGGAGTTAATGAATCTCAGGTATTACAATGATAAAAACAGAGGGCATTTGGTTTTCTAGCCTAATTTCCTAGTCAACAGACAAAATTCACCTTTCCCTCTAAACCTAGAAATATTATCTTGCAAACGGTGGGTCGTTTCCGAGGTTAGTACAACCCTGAGTGGCTCCACAAGCGAGGGAGGTGGGCGAAGCTCCCCGTGTTTTGCTGGAGCGGGATTTGGCCCTGGAGTTACACTGATTTACAGAGTCAAACGCTCTGACCTGGACGCGTTTGCAGCAGATTTTTCGCAGCAAGTTTTAAGAGCATCTCCTCTGGGAAGGAGCTTCCTGCACATTTCCCCTGCAGTCTCCCATCATCTTGGAAATATGTTTCGACATATGTCATCGTGACTCCACAAAAGCCATTTGGAATAATTTGTCTGCTATATAAAGACACGGTATTTGTTAGCAAGATGGAAACTTCTCCCTGGACTATTGGGAAGGGAGAGGTGGACTGTGATTTTTCAATATTATATTGCAAATACCCCACCCCCGTGCCTGTGGCTGGCTGCAGCGTGCGCATTAACCTCCTTGGCTGCTGTAACTATTTTAGTTAGTGGCTGATTTATTCTGCTAAATGATTCCCAGGTTTCCAGCTCACTCTTTCTTTGAGCACTGCATGTCAGGAGGTTTTGGGCTCGGACRCTTTGGTGGTGAGCAGCACACGCGTGTGCGAGCAGCTGTTTCTAGCCCTAACTGGGAACAAGAGGCAGAAGCCGATGCTTTATTTTTGTTTGCTTTTCTCTACATATGGAAACCATCTGTGAGYACTCAGCCCAAGCGGCCTTGAGCAACAAAATGTTGCTAAAACTGGACCCTGGAAAGCTGGATTTTAATCCCAGCCTTGCTATGGAGGCGCTGAGGATCCTGGGCGTGTCACCTGGCTTTCCCGATGCCGCTGCTCATCCCACCTCTTCCCGTCGGCGCGTCACCAGCACATTTGGAAAGCGAGTGTCTTTTGCAGCGTGTTTGCGTGTAGCCTCACACAATGACACGGTTGATATAAGACCGATATTAAATCTACCCAAGACCCTACTTACGTATCAGTATAGAACTAGGAACTCATTTGAAACTCCCAAGTCTTTGGGGAGAAATTTCAGCTCCTTTAAGTGTTAAGAGCTCATCAGAGGCATCGACTTTTCTATGCAGAAAGCTCCATTGCCAGCGTTTTCTGCTCTCTTTGTTCATTAATAACAGACAAAGTTTGTTTCTTCACGCCTGAGCCTCTTCCCTGATCCCTCGCACAAGGCAAGAGAGGTGCTGCRAAGACGTGCGTGCCGTTATTATCCTACACTTATCTCTCTCGAACCGTCTTCGTAACTCCCTGTGGTTCAGCACTGAGTCCTCTGGCACCTGGCTGCTGTTCTGCCTCCTATTTACGGCTTTGCTGTCACCGCTCGCTGCCACACGCTCCTGCGAGTGACAGTACAGCGGGGTCTGACGCCCAGGTCCAGCAATTTCTCATCTTCTCACTTTTTTCCATCCCTTTCCTACATGAAACTGGGAGGGACAACGACCTGCAGTGCCTGAAGTTGAAAGAGTTCGGATTAAACTTCAGCAGAATTGCTTTGGGTTTCACAGATTTGTCATTTTTAAGGCCAAAGGTTTTATTTCCCACACCTAATCTGACATCTTGCCTAATGAGGGCTATATAAATTCACCCAGTAATTCGCATCTCAAGTACTGTGGATGGAGTTAGACTGTGTTTTTAAAAAAAACAGGCATCTGACCTTTGCTAATGGATCCCATGATTAATTGCCAGGCCAGATAAAAGTGTGGATTTTATTTCAATTAGAGCTTGGTTGACTTCAGCTTCCAGACGCAAAGCCTGGACACTGCTCCCTTCGCTAGGCTTTAAAATCCACCATCGCTAGTCCCACGTGCACTGAAGAGAGACCCTCACCTACCAGGGACCTTCGTGGTTTTTTTTCCTCCAAGGGATTACACTGAGCTTTTCCCCACCCCCATTAATATAAAGATGCAATTTAATTTTACAAGACTCTCGGAGCATTACTCTTGGGCTTGCTAGCTGCAACCAGAAGTGCAAACCTCCCCAGCCAGAGCCAAGAGAGTCACTAGGAGCGGTTGGAACAACGGATTTCAGGGGAATTAAAATTCAGTGTAGTCTGGAGCTGCAGAGCATGCTCGTCGGGGATGTGTAAGGCTGGAGCAAGGATGATTGTTGCATTGGAAAATCCAGTGTCTTTGTTGTTAATGACAGAATTTCCATCAATCACAGCCTCGGGATACTGGCTTATAGCTGCACAATATGCAGGCTCCCAGTTTGAAGGCTGTCACCGTTTCTCATCCGTGTACGTGACTCCTCATTCAGGGATTTAAAGCACTTTCCCAAAGGGGAAGAAACCGTTTTGGGGATTAGGAGCAAGACTGGTGTAAACGGACAGTCGGACCCTCATTCCCAGCTTGTACACTGGTGCGACCAGCAAGAGGAGAAGAATTAGCTCTTCTCAGAGGATGCCGGATCCTGGCTGGGGCTGAGCAGGGAAGGAGGATGGGACACAGCCCCTGTTCCTGCAGCTCTCACCCCTGGGAAGGTCTGGAAAGAAAAGATCCCATTGCATTTGAAAAGGCCAGACTCGCCCGAGATCTCACCTTCAATTTGCCGGCAGAATTAGGTTACCTTCTGATAGGAGAGGAGGTTGCATGTTTTTCATGTAAATGCTCCTTAATGGATGTTTAGCACCAAGCTGACAGCGATATGACAGATAGGATCCTCACGGGGGCTTTTTGCAATCACACTATTAGTTTACTCCTTTAGATGACAGAGATCTTGATCCTTCAGTCTTTCAAGTGTTGTGTATTTTGGGTTTGGCAGTGTGTTTTTTTTCCTAAACAGTGGTGTCCTTGACAAATACACAAAAGAAAAGCCACAGAGCCAGGAAGAAAATACTAGTCTGCAAGGAAAAAAAAAAAAAAAAAAAAAAAAACAAAACAGCCAACCTAGCACCACTACGGCAGATCAGCGAAACCCCAGCTGCTGCAGAGAAAAGAAGGGAAAAGAGATTTCATCAACAGCTCGGTGGGGTGGCAGAGAGTGGTCTCCTCACCCGTTTGCCCTTCTGGCAGGCAGGAGAGCTCCRCAGAGACGTTGCGTCTCCGTACAGCCAGGCTGCACGACCACGGGTGCCCGGGCTGCTCCTGCGGAAAGCGGGCAAGCAGAAATCACGGCCCTTGAGCTGGCTCCCGAGGGGTAGCAACCCAAATTCATGCTCAACAGGGTAAGCGCTGGGCACATGCTGAGCCCTTTGCACGGCACGCGTGTGGCTGTAGCCATCCGAGCATCGCCATCCTAAGCCGGGCAGCAGGGCAGCCACCAAGGGACCCGGCACAGCTTTTCCCTGCCTGTACCAGGGCGTTTATGGTCCTTTCATCCCCATCCTCGCGAGGTACAAGCAGGTCTCACGGTCTCCAAAAGCATTGCCCTCATTTTTCAGGCTGGGAGGAGACCTCCACGCAGAGGGCTAAATTGAAATCCAGGAATAAAACTCCTCCAGTTTCCTCCATTATTGTTTGCATTAAATATTTCATTAATGCAATATCACGTGTCGCCAAAGCAGAGTGGATTGTTAAAAAAAAAAAAAAAGACATCACATGATTTTGCTCCCCAGATCTTCCGAACGCATCAGCTGCAAGAATTCAATTTCTTACTGAATCCTAAAGGGAAATAAGAGGAGTTTGGGGAAAGAGGYGGGGGGGAGAAGAAAGCCTCACCCAAACAGAAATTAATGAATGAAATACAATCCAAACCAACCACCTAAGAGGCCAGCTTCAGTCAAGGGGAACAGATATAGACGTATAAAACTACTGATGTTAGCTAATGTGAAGGAGAGAAGGATCTCTCYATCATTTATATTTTCTAACATGCTGAGATTTAGGACAAGCTATTAAGGAGCTGACATTTGCAAGTGTATTTAAGCCCTGCTTAGATTAAAGCTTTTTATTTTTTCTAACACTCATCTCCTCCCTACCACATTCTCTAACATTTGCCCCCTTTTTAGTGCATTTATTTCTGTAGAGTTATTCAGTATCTCCATCCACACCTGTACATCACCCCTTTTTTCTCTTCTTCTATTTACCATGAAGCTAATGGTGAATAAATTAAGAGCAAAATGAATATATTCCCTCTATAAATAATTGATGGACATCTCAGTTAMGTATGGATCCCACACAGGTTTCTGTGCGTGTGGGCACAAAACGCAGAGCCTGGGGAACAAGAAGAGAGGAAATTTGTGCTCCTCATCGCAGAAACTGGGAGCTAATGGGAGGAGAAAGGAGGATATTCCTACCTGCCCCATTCAAGCAACAAAATGCAGGTATTATTGCCTTGGCCTTGATATATCCAAGCCCCCAGTACTGTCCCCAGCCCCTGCTCATGCCACTGTCCCCAGCTCGGTGCAGCCCGGGCACGGCCACGTTTCAGCAGAGCAGCTGAGGATAATTAAACTTTGCAGTTAAGAGATAACGTGAGAGATGCGGTTTTTCCTCTGAGCTTTTCACATCGCAGCTGGAGGCATTAGATAAGGTGGAAATTGGCCTATTTTCCAGCCAAAAGCAGCTTTGCTGCGAGAAAACAAGGAAATTTAAGATTTTTTGTCCCTTCTTTGAAACAAAAATTTGACGGTTTGCACTGCGACACCCCCCACTCCAAAAACCTCAGGGATGCAGCATCTTCTGAGACCAACAGGATGTTTTTCATGGTAGCGATGAAGAAAAAAGCCTGGAGATGATCCCCTATCCTTTTCCCAGGCTGTTGTCCCCGGGAAGCCGACGGTYGGCGTGGCCAACACCATCGACCCCCCAGCTGCAGCCGGGCAGCCCGGCCGTGCCGTGCCCGCTCCGGCCAGCCCCTCCTGAGCAGATGCGACAGCGCAGGGAGCCGCGGGCAGCCGGGGGAGGCCAGTCACCGGGGATTAGCGTTAAATGCCACATCTGTTGGCTTCCGAGCCGTGCCTGGGTGGAAATGCGTTTCAGCCGGGCATACGATGCTCGGCAGAGGCAGGCGGGCGGATGTGAGTGGCATTAGGCTGTCCCCCTGCCCTCCCCAGCACCCTGCCAAGCCGCTGCAGCGTTCCAATAACGCTTTCTGACACGCTTGTATTAAAAACTAGCGACTTTAGAGGGGGTGATTTGTCAGCTCTGGTTCTTGATCTCACCYGCGTGGCCGGGGCTGAGGGCAGGAGGAACAGCATGGTTTGCCAGGGGAGATCATTGCCACGGGATGCTGCTGGGGTTCGGGGCTTGGGCRGGTGGAAATTAAGCAGGTGAGCATTAACGCAGACCACGAGAGCATCCAGAGGAGTAAAAACCAGCATTAATCATCAAGCATTTTGGAAATGGTGGAAACCCTGCTAGTTTGTTACTAACCGAGGGCCTAATTAGTTGCAGTTCCATCTGCACGTACATATATATAGACACACACACGCGTACATATTCCCTTCCTATAGACGCACACTTGCTATGCTCTCCCTGGAGACCTCGATTAAGAAAGGCCTCAGCCTTATCTCCTGACACTGAGTTTCTCAGACAGATGTTGCAATGGGGTGGGGGAAAAAAAAAAAATATCCTTTTCACATTCAGATGAGCTGCACATTCAGGCACCGCTTCCCCCAAGTGCCGGAGCCTTCTCCAAGGCAGACTGCTCCTCACTCCAAACGGCAGCGAGGCCTGGAGTGCTGTTTACTTGGAAAGATGCTTTCACAAGAGAGAAAAAAAACAGTCAAACGACCTCAATCCAGGATATTGCTTCCTTCCTCCTGACATTTATGAACTATGTATTTCACATCTCTGGTGCCGTGTTCCATAAAATAACATCTGTCATAGCCGGCAGCCCTTGGAAAGTGCTCTCGCTGGGGTTTACTTTGCAGATTTAGTGCTTGCGAAAGGGGGCTCGGCGGGAGCTGGCGGGGGGAGAGGGCAAAAGGAGGGGGAGAGAGTCCCTGCGAAGACCTGCCTGCCAGCTCCTTAACGGAGCTGCCCTGTCTTCCCCCCAAAACGTGTCCATCCCCATTTCACGCCTGTCCGTGCTAGATCGGGGCGCGGGGCCATGGGTAGGCGGAGGGCGTTTGGGGCACAGGCTGCAAAACTGCTGCCTCCCAAACCCGGAGCCCAGCGGGCAGCACCCAATCCTGACCCCCAGTCGCTGCTGCCGCTCTCTGCTCCTCCCAGCCCCGCAGACGCATAAAGAGAAGGGAATAAAGTGCAAATCTCCCTGCAGCGCTCTCTTTTCGATCTCTTCTCCTCCCCATCCCATTGCATTTTTCTCTCCTTCCTCATTCCTGCACTTTTTTCGACTTTCTCCCTATTTCACCCTGTTCCCCTTCTTCCCTGCCTCCCTCCRCCAGCTTCTTGCTCCCCTGCTCCCGGCTCCGGAGCAGTCTCTTGACACCTCGAGTCACCATGACAACCTCCTCCGTGATGATGGCAATACGGATAGCAAAATTTCGCTGCCACTGGAGGCTCTTGTTCTCCTCCGGCATAAATTTCCTTGTTCCTTCACCCAGTGAAGGTCTCAAAGGAGCTCAGAGGTTTATTCACAAAGAAACAAACACAAAATATTCCCGGGTTGGAACCAGGATGGGGCACACAGGTAAATGGGAACCGCTCTGGTTTCCAAATGGCCACTAAGAAAGTCATTCTGCAAAGCAAGCTGTCTATTCCCAGTTCCTCCAGCAACCTCCAACATGCCAGTGCTTGCCCACGCCTCTCGTCTCCCCTYGTGTTAACCGTGGTGGTACCTACTCAGATACGTCTTTCCCATCTCAGCGTCTTCCCCTTCCTCTCACCCCATCGTCACAGCTTTGGGATATYCCATGGTCCCACACGGAGATGGGTCCCATATGAGACTAGTTAGCACTAGTCCCTYACGAAATGAGGCTTGCCGCAGCAGGGTATCTGTGGGTATATAACTTTTTCAAGCAACTGAATAATTTCCACCAAAAGCGGCACAGGGAGGAGTCTCGATCTGCAGACAGACACTGCGTCGGCTCTGCACCTCAACCTGTCACGGACAGGCACGGATGGAAGGACACAAGCAATGGGGAGGAAAAACATCCGTTCTGCCCCAAACTTGCATTCACTAGAAAGGAAAAATTAACTCTTTTTCCAGTGAACWGACCAACTTCATGCTCCCGATCGGCAGGGGCTCCGAGGCTCCCGTGCTCAGGGAGGCAGCAGGACGGAGGCGCGCACTTTTAAGGACAACACAAGAGACCTTTTAGCTACATAAAAGTTCCTGCGGGCTTCAAGAAACGCATGTCACTGGAGCCAAGCGCGCTAACAACCAGGGGACCAACAAAACCAGGAAAGCTGAAAGCTCCCCGTTGACTCCTTCGGAGAGAGCACGAGCAGCTGAGTTACCACTTGGAAAGGTGCAACAGCTCAGGACGTGAGGGAGAGCTGGGGAACAGCGAAATATCTGCAGAGCTTAAATTTCTAGAGCTTAATTACAGCAGAAATGATGAAGGGAGGGTGACACCCCTCTTTCAAAGCAAAAACAGCAGGAGGAAGGACTGAGTGCTTTTAGCTGCCCAGCTCCTAGGGGCTCGGGGGAGGTTTAAATTCAAGCAAGCTCTGTGCTTTCAGCTGAATTTCATTTGGATGCTCAACACCCAAAAACCGGGGTCCAGCTTCCAAATGTCAGATTTCAAAGACAAATGGGCCTGGGCTTTGGATCTGGAAACAGGTTTGCATTTCAAGCRTCCTCAGGGTTTGAAATTTGGGGTTTTTTGGACCTGAATTTTGGACTTATGCTGTGCTCTATTTGAAAGCCACCATCTCAATCAGTTTTACATTAAATTATCATAACAGGCTGAGGCAAGTTACTGTAACGTGCGTCAGGATGAGGGGCGCGAGTGAGGAAATCCAAGTACTTTGTGATAACTATAGACAAATGGCACAGAGTATGGATGTGCCAATGCACCGGGCAGATATTTAATTAGGTCTGCAAGTGAGGGCACCCATCTCTTGCATTCCCTCTCGCTTCCCGTGCCTGGCCTCTTCATCAACCTATTGACTGGCATTCCTGGTTGTCAGATATTCCCTCWACTTCCCCCACGGTAAATCCATTTGCAGAGGTGGCTGCACACCCGTGCAGAGCGGGTCAGCCCACTCTGCTCAAGGTACAAGCTCAGGTTATTGACTGCACATTCACAAACGAGGCTGGTTTGTTGCAGACCCCACAAAAAAATGCCTGAAAGCTTAAAAAAAAAGAAAACAGGACAAGAAATAGCAGAGAGCTGCCTGGGAACAGATCTGTCTCCACGCAAGAATGAATGGGCAACGCTGCTCTCCATGCTGGAGCTTTTTGGTGACACCAGAGATGGAAACAACCCAAGAGGGACACGGGGCATCAGCCTCAGAGCAGCCTGACAAGGTCAGGAGCTGTGAAGTTAAAAATTCCTCCTCCTTCTGGCTGTTTCTGCAGCAGATCGAGGGGCTAAGGGGGGAGAGCGGCGGGGTGAGGCATCCCAATGCCGTGTGCCTTCCCAGACGTTGCAGTAGAGCAGAACACTTCATCTCGCCATGGCTGTAAAACTGGGGACGGGATCTCCTTTGAGGCTTAATTAATGGATATTTGCAAAGTGCTCAGAAATCGTAAGGGGAAGGGAGGCTGTGTTATCATGGCAAGGAATCTTTTTCTGAGTTTTATTCGCATTAGCTGCTGCTTGTGTTAAATTCATACAGTGCTTTGTAGGCGACTAAAGCACTTTCTCTGCTGCACATCATTCACTGCTGCTCTCCTTTGCAGCCCAAATCAAGTTGCTGAAAGGCTGCTGATGTCTCCAGAAAAAAAAAAAAAACAAACCCTTGAAAGAAGCATTCTGTGCCAAGATAATTCTGCTTATATAACACATTATCTGTCTTTCTTTTCTCCTGGATTTTATTACTAAGAGATATTTGCATGAAAACAGGATCTTTGTTGCTTAGGAAATTCATCTGCTACCACTCATGTCCCCATTCTGCTGCGGTCGAGTGACAGCTATTGTGCTCTGCTCTCAGCCCCAGCTATTTATACACTCCCCGGCAGAGCACACTGGCCCGCGTGTGCGTCCGCCTCCTTGGGAAAAAATATCCCTGGTTTTAAAGGGGAAAACCAAATTCAATAAAAGCTGCTTCTTGGTCTTCCTTCGACTGAAGGCATTGCAAGAAGGGAGCAAACAACGGCTTTGGGTTTGCCTCCATCTTAGAGCTAAATAAACCATTTTGGCTTGGAGGCAGGTTTGGGCTGTCTTGGAGGGAAAGGAAATATTTTGGCGGGGGGAGAATATAATCAGGGCCGGTGGGTGTGCAGGAGGGCTCGGGGAGAGGAGGATCGCGTGTACATCCCACTGCGCCGGGCACTTCTCCATCCCCGACACACCGCAGGTTTTCCAGGGGTTCACACCGAAAGTTAAAGCTGGAAATGCTGAGAGAGGAGGAGAGGACGGCATCGAGTCATCTGAAAGCTGGGAAAATGCCTTGTGGTGGAGGAATTAGAGAGCTCAGTCTGCCTAGCTTATCCCAAAGAGGAATGAGGTGTGACTTGATTAGAGCATATAAGACCTTTCCAAGGGGAAAATACACAGGGTGCTAAAGGGCTCCTTAATCCAGCGGAGAAAGGCATAGCAAGAACAAATAGCTAAAGCTAAACAAATTCAAATAGGAAATCAAGTATACATTTTTTTATAGTGATGCGATTAACCATTGGAACAAACTACCACAAACGCAGCGAGACTGGAGGCCGGTGGGGAGATGCTTTCCCCGGACACAGCTTGCAGGGCACTGGGGGTGCGATGCAAGGGCTGGGATGCTCAGGAGGCCAGCAAAGACCTAAGSACACCTTTAGAAATTTTAAATATCTATGATTTTTCTCCTCAAAGTGGGATTGCTTCCTGCAAGAAACATCTGTGTTTGCTTTAACATGGAAATATGGGAGGGAAAAAAACACAGAAAACTTTCAAATGTAGCAACTTGAAAATGTTTCAAGCCTGAAATGCTAATGCCAATGTTTGTATGGGTTATAAAGCTCTGATTTCTCACGCTTCATTCCCTTACCCTGGCTGGGCTTCCCGGCCAAGCAAACCGTACCAGAGCCGTCGATTCAGAATAAGAGGAAAAGAGGAAATCGGTCACGGGGCGCGAAGGGCGAGCGAGCCCGGCCGGGGCAGAGCCGCGATGGGAGCACAGCGCGCGGATGAGAGCAGGGACGTTCAAAAGCAGAGGGAAGCCATCCCGGCCCCGCCRGCGCTTCGCACCTCGGCGCTACCCACCTACAGATGTATAAATCATACAGGTCAGGTAGAGGGGATCCTTCCAGCTCAAAGCACTTCAGCAGAGATAAAAGAGCACTGCAAACCCAGGGACATCAGTAATGCCACCTTTGATTAAAAATTTACCGGCGTGAGAGTTCCCCTCCGTCTTCCTGGGGCTCCCACGTCCCCGCGCAGGCAGGGATRCTCCCACCCTCCTGCACGAGGCGGCTGCTCCGAGCCCAGCTCCTGCGGTTCCTTGCCTGGGTTTATTTTGCAGGGGTTGGAGACGTGTTTTTAATTCTTGGTGGTGCGATCAGGGCCTGGCTGCTCTTCTTCTCGCCGGCTTGGCGAGAAGGGGAAGCCTCATCAAGAAAACTAATTTTGGTCTGCGCCGGTATCAAGTCAAAGGGGTCAGTGAGTCGGGGCTTACCCATTCAGGTCCCACCTCAGCTATTCTACAAACGTAAAAAGAAAGTAATTAGTTTCTTTAATGGATCAGACYGACACAAAAAATGGTGGGAGGGGAGGAGGCCATGTACAGATCAGCAGGTTTGGGAACTTCAATTGCTTTTTATTCATTTAAGCTTTGAGGACGTGATGACATGCTCYGTTATAATACCCCAGCCCTGATCGGATGAAGCCTGTTCCTGGCTTACCAAAATACTGAATTAACAAGACAAAGGTTATTTATTTCTTTAGCTCCTGTTTGAAAAGCCTATGTCCACATCTCTCTGCCGGCGAAGGCGGACATCCCGAGCCCATCTGCAAGAAGGGCAAAGGGCTCCACCGCGGAGGTCCCCGGGGACCTGGCAGCCCCTTCACGAARCCGTCCCCTCCGCCAGCATCCCCTGGGCTCTGCCCGGCAGCTGCCGGGAGCCAGCGAGGCAGAGGAAGGAGCCAGCGAGGCCAAGGAAGGCTGCTGTTTCTTTCCTAAGCACCTCTGGGCTTTTTTTTTTTTTTCCTTTTTTTTCCACAAGTCCACTCATCTCTGCTGGGAAAAGCTTCCTTTCAATTCTCCTCTTGTTAGCTGCTCCTTAATGTTTCATATTCCTGCCTGGGATCCAGGGCTTAGCATTGCTTCTGAAAAGCTGCTCTCGCTACCCTCCCGCAGACCCCGGGATCAGGAGAGAAGGATCATTAGAGTAAACCTGGGATAAAAATACAGAAATCTGATATCTGCGGGAGATTTTTTAGTTTTTCCTGCTTAGGAAGCCCTTGAAAAGTCAGGCCTTGCAGAAATCATCAGAACCCCTCTTCTCCCGCTCACACCTCGCCGTACCACGGGGACCAGCTCCGGGACGGGGGTTGCGGATGCTCAGGGTGTCAGATGGGTCCTGGCTGCACCCAGGACACAGAAACAAACCCAGCTCTGAGCCTTGAGGGATGCAGGGCAAGGAGAGGAGGCCGTACGGGCAGGAATCGGCCTCCTCACCGACCTCTCTTCCCCCCCACAACCCCATGAATTTGGTCTTAAAGATGCGAGACTTTTTATAACAATTATAAACTGTGATTTGCATTCTTTTTTCCTCCTGGTTTAGGAGACGCAGGTCATATCTCTAGCTGTTAATGAGAATCACAAGGGCTGGAAACTTACTGTTATTTTTTATGATGATGATGATTATTATTTAATGAAAGCTGAGATTCTCACACAGCAGCATAACTCCAGGCACCAGGGCTTTACGGAAAACACCGGAGAGGCCGGGAGGGCAGGTGACGCAGCGGCACACACGCACGCGTGCAGCATCCCAGGTCCGGTACCCGCTCGGGCAGCGCTGCCCGCCTGCCAGCCCTCCGGCCCAGCAGCCCGGAGGAGGGTTGGCCCCGGAGCCGTGCCCGAGCCCCACGGAAAGGCGGTGCACAGCACTTCGTGCCTCCCTCCAGCGCTCGCGTCCATCTTCTTTATGCCTTTTGGGATGTTACTCTAATTGTGATGGATGCTCTCTTTGTGCTTACACAGGGAGGCAGATGATGAAGCCTTAATGTAAGGTAATATGTCTATTAAAGATTTAAAATAACCCATGCTGCTGGTGATTCCTCACTTTAATGGCAGCTCAGCTTATCAGCAGCGAGGGGAGCAGCTCCCCGCTCGGGGGGAGCCGGGGATGAGGGTGGGATGGAGAGGGATGAAGGCTCGTGGCACTCAGCCCATCGATAGAAACACGCCCATATTTGCAGCGAGCCCCCAGGACTTTCTTGTTTTATGGATGCTCGC
Source organism: Phoebastria nigripes (assembly GCA_035582835.1). Classification (NCBI taxonomy): domain Eukaryota; kingdom Metazoa; phylum Chordata; class Aves; order Procellariiformes; family Diomedeidae; genus Phoebastria; species Phoebastria nigripes. The sequence goes on along the minus strand of JAYKAV010000889.1, from coordinate 2,080,279 downwards.
CTTCAATTTGAAGCTGTCTCATCCTTACCTCACCCTGCATGCCGCCTCAGCTTACCCTTCTGTAAAACAAGGCCAGTGCTCCCTTCCTTCACAAGATTATTTCTGCTCCCTGTAGGTGCCATGCCATAGAAAAGCTAATTACAGCTAATTTTCTAACGCGGGGGCTGGGAACAGCTCCAGYGCCGATCGCAGGTAGCATCGTGGGGCCGGAGCACAGGTTGTGTCTGCGTCGGGGCCAGAGAGAAAATTATTCTCTTTGCAGTGGATAAATCCAGAAATTATTAAAGGGAGATACACATGAATGCATAACATTATATTTATACTGTTACTTCTCTGGCTGTGGCTATGTTCCTTTAATGTACATTGGAAAGTTTACTCCAAAATGATCCAGTTTAAAGACTTTTATTTAGGAACTAAAAAGAAGAGTTAAAATGTCTCTATTTCTCCCTCTTCCAAAAGCTTTTATGACAATGCTTTGAATTAAAAAAAAAAAATCCCTCCAGGCTTCTAATTGTGCAAGTAAATCTCATAGAAACATACGGCTTATTTCTAAATGCTATTAAATTTAAAAGCTAATATTACAGCTAGCAGACTCGACAATTTATACAGTAGTTTGGGAGCACCGAGCTGTCCCTTTCCGTTACTGCAGCCAATACCCACGAATACTTTCACCGAAGGATTTTACCTTTAACAGAAGAGGCAATTAGGGATCTGCGCTGGGTGTGGGATGCCCAACCCCGGCATCCTCACTCCATGTCCCTTTCTGTTTGCTTGGCGGGTGTTTTCCATCCCTTTTCGGACAGGCTGAGCCCCGGGAGCCCCCAGCCCACCCTGTCCCAGCCGGCGTTTGCAAGCCGAGCTCTGGAAAAAGAGCTATAATCCCCTAGAAACAGGACTCTGCCAGGCACCAATTCCCCTGCACACTGCGCCAACCCAAGGCAGATCTGCTCCCTCGATGGCACGGCAGGGAAAAGCTGTATCACACGATGTGCTGGGAATTAAAATACTCTTTTTGAAGCGTGTTTTTGCCTGGGAGCACGCCAGCACTCGGCTCTGCAGGAGCCACGTAGCCCCTGCCCCGGGCAGGCCGGCCACACAGTCGGTATTCACGTACACGATGCAATATATAGGAATTTATCAGGCCCTTGCACAAGCTCGGCTTCCCTTGCCTCCCCTCCAAAAACCCCACTGATATGCTCAGCTGTGCAGCCAGGCTTTTGTTTTCAGACTTTGCCTTGAGATGYGTGGTACGGCACGCAGCGAGTTGTGGCACTGCAAAAGCACAGTCGTGGGCTGTGTCTGAGCATCCCTTTCCCCGCGGCAGGCATCTCCCTCTCCCTCCTATCCAAGCTGGCAGATGCACAGAAGTGGCTGTAATAATTAGAGTCTCTCCAGGGTTCGGGGGCTCTTTTAATTGCGTCCGAGTGGCTGCAAGTGGGTGTCGCGGGCGATGCAAGGCTGGCTGCTGTTTGCCCTCTCTGCTATGGCTGCTGGAAGAGGGTTGAAATGAGTGTTAGAGGAGACCGTGGGGTTGGCAATCCATCTACCTCCTCTCACACCGACTCTCAGGTGTTATGAATCTGCGCTAAATTAGCACCCGTGACATTCATCGACTCCTCGTCTTTCAAGCCAGGAGGGAACATCGGCACCCACGGGCTGACCTCCTCCAGATCACAGAGCCTTAAATCTCATCTGCTGCCCCAGAATTGAGCTTAATAGGGTGCATTTGGCAAAAGCAACCTTTCCGGGGAGCTTGATGTGGAGAAAACCTCCTGCTTCCCGGGGGGGTTGAGCCAATTCATCACCCTCCCTGCAATAAACACCTCGAAAGGACCTAACTTCTCATGTGAATGTGGCAGGCTATGTCTTCCAGCCATGGCTGCTAAAAGCTTTATACCTCGTTGCCAGGGCCCTTTGTCAGGCCACCTCCGGGTCTCGACACCTCTGTCAGGGCAAGGGAGAAGGAAAAGCAAGCTCCGGGCACGCAGAGCCGTCTGCAGGCACCCTGCGAGGTCAGCAGGGACCTGGCTGGGCGGGAGAGCATCTGTGTCACGAATGCAATGCGCTTCCCATCGCCYTGCCTTGAGCAAGTTTGAAAAAGTCAAGCAATCTCAGCGAGTGAGCTTTTCTTCTACTAACAACAACAACAAAAAATCAGCAAAAACAAGAGACATCCACAGATTCACCCAAACACGTAAAATAAGTGCAGCCACAGGAAAAGAGACATATAGGAAACATGAAAAAGTAAAACCACAGCACCTTTCCTTCTCTTTGGTGCTTCCCCTTAGAGCAATCCAGCGGGGAAAAGGAAAACCAGAGTGTAATCAAGAGGGAGGAAGGGACCGGTGTTAAAGGCAGGGAGAGGGGAGTCTGGCAGCGGAGGGGGATTGTCGGGGCAATGCTGGGCCGAAATCAGCAGAGGCACTCTGTTTTCTGTCGGCTGAGACGCTCACCTCCACGCAGAATGAGAGCTCTTGCTGCTGTCTTGGATTTCAAGCACGACCTTCTTGCACCCAACAAGTAGCTACGGGCAGCGATGGGTTTATACTGATGAGCCTGTTGCACATCCCACCTGCAACCGTTCCCCGCGGAGCGTGGCAGGGGGCACGGACATAGACTGGATACAGGGCCACGCACTGGACGTACAGCCGAGAGCACGCGGTGGCCCGGTGATGCTGAACCCTCTGCCACGGTGGCYGGGGTCCCGCTGGGTGAGAGGGTGGACAGCGGAGCAGTCATCGCCCGCCCCGCTCTCCCCTAAGGGTGACACATGCAGGCCTTGTTTCTATGCACTTTCCTCAAATAAACTTTTTATTTCCTATGCAAACATAATAAAGATGACATAATGACTTCCTGGAACATTCACATTTTAATAAAAATTACAGAGGGGAAGAGATATGATGTGGCACCTGAAATTGAAACCCAGCTATTTCTTCCATCTTTATCATCCAAAAAAATGTAATATTTTGACATTTAGAGAGAGCTGCAGCATTGTGATTTTTTTAAATGTATTTTATCTTTCCCTGTATGATATTAGGCAAGCTCTTCTCCATTTTCTAATTTCATTAACTGGCACCGAGAATAAACCCCTTTATTTCCCCCTGAATCCACCCACTCAACGTTTTTTTCCATTCTACAGAGATCTACATGCAAGACATTTTTCAGGCATGATTGCTTAAAGAAAAATTACAGGGGAGACAAGCGCACAGGCAGCTGAGTGCCTGCGCGGAGCCGCGGGGAGCGAGAGGCATCCTGCCTGCACAGGGCGAGGGGCAGGGGCGGCCGGGTCTCACGGGGGGCTTTCACCTTCCCAGGGCAGTAAGACAGCAAGAAAAAAAAAAGAAAAATCTTCTCCTAAGAAAACAATTCCAAGTGGGAAAGGCTTGGGAGGAAGGGAAAACCACGCAGCTCCATGCTGGGAACTGATGGGACGGGGCGAGCAAAGCACCACGAGGATGAGCAGAGGGTGGGGGACCGGAGGAAGGGGAGAAGCAGGTTCCCCCCGGCGATGGGTGCGGAGAAACCTGCCCTCCCGCTGCAGAGCACTGCGTGCCAACCCTGGTAGGAAATCTCTTTCAAAGACCCTGATGTTTAAGAAGCTCTGTGGTATACAATGAGGTCTGAGAGATCTTTGTCTCCTCTCGCTTGTTTGTGTTAAAGGGAAAAGTTGCATTCTTGGTGATGACAGGTTTTATTTCTAAACTTAGAAATACCGGGGATGTCAAGGCTGCTTTTCCTGCAGGAGCCCTTGGAAGGCTGAGACGTGTGGATCGCTGCCTTGAACTTTAATTAGGGGGGAAAGAGCTGAAGCTTTCAGAGATGCACTTTCATCCAGGGGATCTTCAACTCTGGAGCTGAATGGGTGCTAATAAAAACAAGTGTAAAACAAACCCCATTGTCGGTGCCCACAGTTTCCAATGCAATTCATCTGTGTGATCCTTTCAGAAGAGCCATCCCTGCAGGGCTCACAGCATCCCCTCCCCACATCATCCAAACCTGCAGGGAGGGTCTTTGTTTTTATATAAAATAATGCTTTTCACACACATTACAAGAGAAATATAAAGAAGAGACGTTCACTGGTATCCAAAGGCATAGCAGAAATACCTGTGCTGGCTACGACCAGGGAGGATTTGCTGTTTGAGGTGGACCAAGGGGAGTTATGTGGGATGTTCAATGCTTCACATCACACGCTGGCATAGGGACCGTGCTGTCTGGTGATGTCCTCCATCCTGGCTGCATCCTCGCCGTCCCTCCGACCTGCCAAAGCCGAGCTTGGCCTCGGGAAGCAAAACTGCCTGAACTGGGGAATCAAAGCTCCTAAGGGATGGGGGCCATATCCAGATTGCACTTTCCAGGGGCAGGGACCCRGCAATGTCTACCAGGACGCTCCAGTGTCCCCAGAGCACTCCACAGACACATTTATTGAAAAAAGGGGCAGTGGCTGAAAATCCACCTGCAGCTCCTCTTCTTTGTGGCTGCTCAGCACCGGGAACTGGGGACCGCAGGCGGGAGTAAAAGGTATTTGCAACCAAAGGCAGAAACAGGYAGAGCTGAGCAGAGAAAACCCACTCTGAGTCCCTGGATCTGCGCTATACCCACTCTGTTCTCGGCTCTGCAGCCGAAAAAAGACATCAGGGAATTAGAAAGACTAGTGATCTTGGAGGAGGAACGAGAATGATTAATGCTGTAGAAGGACAGGGGTATGATATGGTGAAGTAATAAAAGAAATACAGATGAAATAAAATCCTCCCTTGAAGTCTCATTCATCCGGATCTAAAAAGGTGGAACCTTGCCACCTAAATCAGGGTTTCCTTGGCCAGAGAAGCAGATAGATAAATAGACAGATAAGGCGCCTGCGCTGTCTCCCTCCCTTCATTCCTTTCCCTGGGTCCCACAGAAGCTGATCACCRCAGAGTTAGGGACCGCGTGCCAGCTCCGCAGATGTTCCCCATTATCCATCACCCCAAAAGCAGCACTAAATAACAGGCACGGGTCCACGAGAAGCTGAATTTCTGTGGATCGGTGTCTGGAGGCATCGCACCTAACGGCTGGCGGCTCCGGCTGAGCTCCTCCTGCAGTCCTCATCTTCATCAACCCCGTGCTTTGGCTGACAGGCTGAGGACCTGAGGGATAAGGGGGCAATCCGAGGGGCAGGTCTGCAGGGCAGCTCCGTGCTATGCTGTGCATAGGGAGCCCCGGCAGGCTGGGGAAAGAACAGATCTCCATTCTAGAGGAAATACTGGTATTTCACATTATTCTCTGGCTCCACATTGAAACAAGGGAGAGCAGTGGTATTTTCCAGAAAATGGATGCTCTGGAAGGTGGGGTGATGGAAAAGCAAAGTGCTCATTCCCTGGGAAATGCTGGCTTTTACACTCCTGTCCCCATTCACAACAAACGTGGATTTTCCAAGGCAGCATTTGGAAACCCCGCTTTGCTCCCGGGCTTTTTGCAGAAAGCAAAAAAAGATTCCCTTCCGATGACGTAGCAATATTAAATACAAACAGTCAATCCATTATCAAATCTACATTTCTCTATAAGATAGGAGTTGAAAGAGAACAAATTGTAGCAATAAAGTTGAAACAAAACTTTTTCGTTTTCTGTTACTGCTGGCCCCAGGCTTTGAGCCTTTGAATCTCCCTGGCCGGGATGGATTGCCTCTCGTCTTGGACGTGAGCTGGGAAACCAGCTCCTCCACCTCTGAAGGAGGACAGCAGCCGGATTTACGCGTTGGATGTCCCAGGAGGGCCCTCGGGAGCGCGAGGCGGGCAGGGTTGTTCGTGCTTGGAGCCGGGGGAATGAGCTTTCCCCCCCACGGTGAGGAGAGAAGTAATGCACGAGTGCGGGCGGCAGCAGCGCTGTGCCCTGGGATCCCCATCGATTCCTCGCTCTGCCTTCCGATGCTCCGCAAGGCCACACAGGCATGCGGGTTGAAATCAATACGACAAGACTCTTCTATTAAAGCAAACATAAAAACCTACATTTTTGAGGTGGAGGGGGGAGTTTTTACGGCCAGGGAAAGCAGGGGAGCAGCAGCGTGGTAGCAGGGAGAGCTGTGCTGTGCGCGTGCCGCCTCCTCAGCTCTGGCTGCGCATCCCGAGCCCGCGGCACCGCGGCACAGGGCTAAAMCACGCCGGCGTGTCCTGCCGGGGACCTTGTTGGGAACCCAAATTCACCACCCCTTTGGCCCACAGCTCGCCCATGCTGTTCCACCAGAAAGCCCCGCAGTGCCCCTGGCCCACGCCAGATTTTAACCTGTATTTCCAGCACTGATGGGCCAGCACAGCAGCTCAGCGTGTGCATTGGCTCCCGTGGGAAAGGGATGGGTATCTGAAGGCCAAGAGACRCTGCTGCGGTCATCAGCTTGCATCTGCACAAGCCCGCTTGTGCAGACAGGAGTGGGGACTTTTGCTGCCAGTCAGCTCCTACCATAGCGTTACCAGCCACAGCATCCCCCCGTGCCTCAGTTTCCCTGGGGGGTTACATGGCAGAGGCTATCGCAGGGTTTGCATCCACTCACACAAATCTTGGACTAGTGTTTTTTCCCAGCAAATCACCAACTTTTTGCCACTTTACTCTCGGCGACAAACCTATTTTCCCCGATTTGCAAAGCCGAGACGGACTCTGCTGGCTGCACCCTCCCGGAGGGGAGCGCAGGGGGGCAGGGATCGGGCCTGGGCTGTCCCCATGAGCTCTGTCCGTTAATGTCGGTGATTGGGTGATTTATTGCCACTATTTGTGTGGCCGTGGAAGACAAATGGAGTTAATAAAGCCACCCGTCCCTGCCAGAGACATTTATTATAAAGCTGGTGCAATTCCTTCCTTTCCATCCCTGCCCTGGATTCAGCTTGGGTCGAGAGAAAGTGCCCGGGAGGCACCTGGACCATCTCACCCCAAACCTCCTCCCGGCCCCTCGCAGCCCTTCCAGCACGGGGATCCCACAGGAGATGGACACGAGGCACAGGTTGGTCCCAGAGATGCAGTGCTAACAGCCACGTCTGCAGAAAGCCTTGGAGCAAAGGCAGAGAAGTGCATTACCCTCTTTTGCTTGTTCTCAGGGAGCTTTTTCTTGCTTCCTGAGGCTTTGACTAAAATTTCGGGAAGGCAGGGGGAAATCTGACAGCAACTCAGCATCCTTCTGCCCGGGCTCGACCCGCTCGGGGCATCCGAGGCCGTTGCTGCAGCTTTCCCAGGATGGAGATCCAACGAAAGCAGCCACACACCTCACAACAGCCTCTGATAGGAATCTTAATAATTCTATTCCCGCTAATCCTCACAAATTAGTAAATACAGCTTCATCCTATTTGGAGATATTTCACTACCCAGGGGTTTCTAATAAGCTGATACAAAGAAAGAGCCAAAGTAGCTCGGCTAACCATGCTTCCGAACAGCAGCATCAGGTAGTGTGTCTAATAAGCCCCTCCTGGTCCAAAGGGAGCCTCCAATCAATCCATATCAGGCAATTCCCTGTGTTACTTTCCATTTACCTCTTCGATAATCCCCTCCAGCAGTTAATCAGTGCTTCGCATTCAAAGTCACTTAAGTTCCATTGGATTTTCCTAATGTTGTTGGCATGTTAATATTTAATAGCCCTTGCACTGCACCTTCTTGGAGCCAACGGATCTGGGATTTTGCTCAACAAGAGCTTTTGTTTCAAAGCAAAGCTGACGAGTCCCCAGGGGGAGATCCTGGGGAAAATGGGAATACGGACCCGACCTGCTTGCCAACCACCCCAGCGTTCCCTCTGCTTTAAACGAACACCCTGAACACTCCCCAAACACGGAGCCACAGCAATTCAACTCCAGCACCTCCACCTTCCCCTCCGGCAGGATAGGGTGAAATAGTCTTAGGAAAGCAAGAATTGGGTGGACCTGGGGGTACGTCCTTCTGACTCCCACATCTCAGCATCATCTGTGCCTTCCGCCCTGCCAGGTGTCCCCAGCCCTTCCCAGCCAAGGCTGGGCCCGCAGAAATGGGAAAGACATTTATGGCAGGAAATCCATTATCCAGCTGTAACGACGACTCTTATTAAATATAAATTGTGAGATAATGAACATTTTAATTTTATGTATCCCCCTCTTTCTATTTCTCCCCCCACTCCTTTTTCAATAAATATTTAAGCATCTTTCAAACTGTGTTAGAAGTGCGGAGATGAGCAGGTTGATTTAATCTCCCGTTCCCTGCTCTTTGCCAAACAGGAAATCTCTCATCTGCCTCTTTCACAAATCTTTGCCAAGGGAAGGAGCGAGGATTAGAGCGTGCGAGGAGCCCGTCCGCTGTTTCCCTCCTTTCTCATATTCTTTTGGAAGTCCTACAAGGAATGCTATGAAGATGTGGTTCATGGTTTTTAATCACTCTTCTCCCCTTTCTTATTAAGTCCTTGGGACTTGAACTCAACGGAGATGCCCTCGATGCTTTTACAACAGCATTTCCTTGCACAAGATGCCCTCCCCTCGCTCCCACCAGCAGATTTCCCTCGGGATGAAACCACCAGCTGCTTCCCCGTGAGCCTCCTCCCATAGAGGCAAAATCCCCTTGGTCTCTCCCCAGCTTTCCCACAGCTTGCCTTTGTTTGGGTCCGTTTAACCCTGAATTGGCACAGAGCCCCTGGGAGCATCAAGAAATTAAATCTCTTCACAACAGTCCCGTTGGAAAGCCCTGGGGCTCCCGGCTCAGCGCTGCACCACTGCCGGACTGCAATGAGTCCCCTGGACCCAGGCAGGGACCGCGTCTGCCGGGGGATGGATCACAGCGAGATGGCAGACGCCTGCCCTGGCTCCTGGAGCAAACGATGTCCTGACTTCCCACCTCCAGCATCTTCCTGGGGCAGAGAGGAAGGAGCAGCATGGTCGGTGCTGATGGAAGGACGGAGCCTGCCCTGGAAAGGAGCCCCAGCTAAAGCCATCTGCAGGATGGCCCTGAAGGGAGCATATCTCAGAGCTCAGCATCATGCCTGGAGCGGTCAGTGTCCAGGAAGGGATGATGCACCGAAGGAGAATGATTTACGTTTAATCCTTGCAGTAGGAAAAAAAAGAATCAACAGTAACAGTGCACTCCTTGTGAAGAAAAAAAAAAAAAAAAAGCCTGGAGATCTGTACAGAATAAACAGCGCCAGAAAATCTAAATAATAACCATGTAACTTGAAAAGAACTGCTGGAAAGCCCTGACTCAGCAAAGTCCTTAAGCCTGTGAGTGGTCAGCTGGAGCCAACTGGGCTCTTCATCTGCTGAAAGCTCCTCTTTAGTGTCAGCTGCCAACCCAGGATGAAAGCAGCACACCTAAGGATGCAAATGCAATCTTCCACGCAATTGCCTTGGCTTCAGGAAACCTTCCAGGGAATTGTTACCCATTGTCCCTCCAATTCAGCAAAAAGCTTTCAGTTTTTTAAGCACTTTGTGCTCAAAACCTTTGGCGAAGCCAGCAAAAGGTCAGCAGATGGGGAGAGGTTTGACACAAGGCATTCCGGTCTGCTTTATAGCTTCCTGCGGCCCCCCAAAATGCAAACGCTTATAGTCTTGACCTGCCCAACTCTGCCCATGACTGGAGGTATCGCAGCCRCTCGAGCCTGGCCGCAGTAATTGATCCCATAAAGCATCTGCCACAGCACTCGCGCTAATATATTGTTCTCCTGCTGCCCTCCCAGCTCACGCTGATTCTCAGGCAGAGAATGGACGTAATTTCCCCAACAGAAAGCTGCACACATGAATGTTTCTCCGCAGGGCACAGCTGAGATATATTGAAATCAGGTTTGGGGGAAATGTTTAAGCCGAGAAGCACAGTCGCTGCACGGGGCAGCGTCGTTTCATGCAGCAACACGAGCAGGGAGTGAAACCTGTCCTTAGCGGGGCTCTTAATTTGGGATTCGGCTCCCTCTGTGGTGGGGCAAAGGGGAAAAGGAGAAATATCTTTATTTTTGCTGCACTTGAGGGTAAGGCAACATTGCCCACGCTCATCACCTCACTGCAATTTTGCAAGCTGGCATCCATCCGCCGAGCCTCGGCGACTGCCCGCACACACGGAGGGGACAGTCATTGCAGAGAAAAGCATTTTACTTTGCAACTAGTTGAAGTTAATAGCACCGAAACGATGAGTTTTCCTGGCTCAAGCCTGCAAGCTGCAGCAACTTGATTACATTCAGTTGTACGTCCATATCTTTACATCATTTTCGTTTCTTTTCTTATTTAAGAAAAATATTATTACGTTTAATATAAGTTATTTCTTCCTTTCAGTTTATGCTGATGAGTTCCCATTCAGTTCCTGTGGGTGCTTTTACCAAAATGAAAATTACAATATCAAAATAAAAATCAGCTAATGTGATAGAATAAATGACCCAGAGAGCATCAAAGAAAACGTACCAAGAGTGAATAATAAACCATCGTAATCCCTCAATTCTATCTGTCCATCCATCTAACTATCTGCTGGACAGGAAGAATCTCAATTAGCTATTAAAAGGATATTTATGATTATTTTATGGGCATTGCAGTGCTCTTTCCATTCCCAAAAGCTCTCACGACAGCTCTCCAACCTAAGGACAGGGAAGCAAACCCAGCAGATTAAAAGATTTCCCAAGAAACGAGCCATACGCCTGCTGCTGCACGGAGGGGGACAGCCCCCGGCCCCCCAGGAGGGACCTGGCTCATTCCCAGCGGGACCATTCCCATGTATCAACGGGGACCGAATAGAAGGAAGCTCCCAAGTGACCCATTGCCTCCGGTGTATGTTATTACCACAACAAACCAACCAAACGGACTGACCTCCCCGCACCAGCTCTCAATGTTCAGAACAATCGAAATCCCAATTAGCTGTAATTAGGAAGGATTATAATGAATCTACTGCGTACATTTTTACATGCACCTATTAAAATCCCAAAATTTTTATTTACAGTCCCTCTGTACACGTTTGCGTCCACGAGGAAGGAACACAAAAGCAAAAGGCTTCTTTTTGTCATTATTTGTGTCAAGGCTTTACATCAGGGTTTTCTGTCTGCAGCTGATTACAGACGTCAAATTGAATTYTAACTGGAGACAGAAAGAGAAATTAAGCAAAAAAATAAAATTGCAGAGGCTGTAATCCCCACTGAACAGCCTCGCTGGGATCCCTGCGTAATGAATCTGGCTTGTGCTGCCATTACTTGCCTTTTGTTTACCTAACAGTTTGACAATGCATATTTATGCAAATTGGAGCCCGGCTGCTTTTTTGCTGTTCATTAATTAGCATCTCATTCCGAACATGTAAACCAGGCTTGGAGAATTTGTCTGATTTGATCAACAGTTTGATTCCTCTCTCCCCCACCTTCCTTCCCCCCTTCTCAGGTCTTTAACAAGGTTTTGGGATTGAACATAAACCGCCTTGTGCAACACGGATCGCGTGGGGCTCCCGCGCTTGGAAGGAGGGAAAGAGGGATGCTGAGACAGAGAAAGAAAAAGAAAAGCAAGTTTTGGGAAGAGGTGAGCAGCAGCGTTGCACCCAAACCTGCATAAATCTGGTTTTCCCTTCCAGTTTCTTACTGCTGCGATGCTGCTGATAGGGCTCTCCCCAGAAAGCCTCGCAGAGCAGAGCTAGAGCCCGTTCTGGGGATTGAAGGGGTTTTGCAGCCCAGAAAATGAAGAATGAGGGTGGAGATGGTCCCATCCCCGTGTGGCACGGTGCCAGCTGAGCCGACACATGTCCAGCAGCCCCAGGGCTGGGATCCAGGCACAGGATGCTCCTCCGGGCAAAGGCTGGCGGGGGGACCCATGAGCACGTATCCCTCTCCCGATGAGGATTTCTCCCTGTTGTCACAGCAGGAAGAGAATAAATCTTTAAAGGCTGGGCAGAAACGTCGATCTGCTCCAAGAGGCTTTTAAAGATCAATAGGTGCCGCTGGGAGCTGGCGTGTTGTGCCACCACCTCTGCCGTGCTGCGCCCCCCAGGAGGGATCAATCGGCCCGGGGTAACACCAACCCCTTATTGATAAGGAACCATCCCATCGCTCCCGCAGGGCTGCAAAGGGCCTTTTACTTAAACCGCCTGGAAAAAAACGCAAGACTTTCTTGCTCACCCTGCAATGCACCAGGACGTGAATAACTCCAGCTAACAGGCAAGTTTATGGGGCAAATTTCTGGAGGAGACGTATAAACTACCAGTGAGCAAACGCGTAAGCAATCTCACTGCTGTTATGTTTCCAAAAAAGATGCTTCTTAAATGCCCGATCGGCACCAAGTGACAACCGCGTTGGGGCACAGCCACGTCTATAAGCCAAGGTGAGCTTTAGCCGGGAGCGTGGCAGAGCAGAGGCAGCTCCACCCTGGGCTCCCAGTTGCGTTTCCCTTCTCCCAAGGCTTTTATCTGTCCTCTGCTTCCCTCAAGGGCAATTTCTTTTGCTCGATTTACACATTTGTTTACAAATACATAATGACTGGGGGGGGGGGGGGGCACCCACCACCCGCAGAACAGCAGCACCTATTTCTAACCGCTGGCCTCTTCCAGAGTTTCCTCTGCAATTTCCGCACACACACAGCCACGCAAAATGGGCCTAAACACTGCAATTTTCCAACCATTTTCATCCAAATTGTCAGCAATTTCCCAATGGCCCTGGCACCAAATTGCAAGYGAATGCTCGGTAATACTGGGCGGCTGCACAGGCATCCGTGGGCAGGGGAGGGAGGGGAGGGCGAGCGGGATGCGACGGCAGCAGCTGGACACAAACCCTTCAGAAATGGGCTGTTAGGTCATTACYGGCCACATCTTGGGCATCAAGTCATCAGGGTGAAAAGATGAGCACATCTTTGTGATGCATTTCAGATACGACACCGCAAATCTTCCTGGGTGGCTGGGAAAGGGGGCTTTTTGCATGAGATTCACGGCTCCAGGATGGCAAAATAGAAATGGATCCCAATAGAAATCGGGGCACTTGCTCGGCTCCCGCTATGACTGCGAGGTTGCTTTAGTACAGCTCACTTAACTCCCAATTTTGCCTTAGCGGGGGCGGGCTCTGCCCCAGGCTGGGCACCTCCGGGGAGTCCGGCGATACCCAGAAAGGCGGATCGAGGGGTGGCTGTTGCAGACCTGCGAGGACAGTGCTTAATTCCACTATTTTCAGGAGATGACTTTTTTTGGGTGCTGATAGGGGTACTTCAAGATGTGATCCCGCAGGAAAACACGGACGTTGCTAAGCAGACACATTTGGGAAGGAGAGGGGAGGCTTTCCCGAAGCACCGCTCGTCTCCCCACAGCACAGGTGCCTGCTTTTGGAGACCTGCAAAGATGTGGAGCAGAACATCTCCGCTCCATGCCAGCTTGGAGGTGCAACTCAGGGATCACACACCAGACCGTGCCACCGTCCCCGTGCATCTATAGCCCCCTCCTTTCTCTGCCTTGATATCGCCATGGGAAGCCGGGGTCCGGTTCACGCTCACCCCAGGCTTTATCACTCGAATGCTGTTAGTCCCCATCCTTCTCCCATCGCATCTGCCCCCTTCTTCTCACACGTATTTCACATTCTCTGTGCTGCCCAGCGAGATAAGGCTGTTAGATATTTACATGTTTATCACAGATGGCCTTGGCTTCAGAAACTAACCACGCTGCAGTCAGAAGGAATGTATTAATAATTATATAGCACAATGTGATAATTACTTCCAAAGCAGTCTGAAGAAAGTCTTTTGTCTCTCCTCTTCTGATTAGGCAGTTATTTCACCAGCGACTGGGAAAGTCAACAAGTGTCAAGTATGGTGGTTAATTCCTGAGCCGATAGCATTTATTAAAATTGCTAATGAATCTAATAATTAAACACATAAATATAAGTTACCTCAGGTATTAAATCTAATTATTAGGCCAGCGAAAATCAATTTTTGTGCATATGCATAATAACGCATGGGCAAATTTAATTAGAAATGTCCAGATCAATATTTGAATAATTCTTAACTAGTGGAATCCCTGTCTGAAGAGCAGGTCTGGACGCTGTGAATAAGTTATATTTCAGAAATGAATGCCTTCTCCTAATGGAGTTTATCCTAGTAAATTAATAATACTCCAGTAAATCTGCAAAATAAATGACAAACCTGTTTGCCTGAACATTGCCCTTAGGGAAATCATTAATATCCTTTGTCAGCAACCTCCGAGGTCAGAGCCGAAGCTCTGCTCCAGCTCGCAGCCAGCTCCCGAGCGGCCTCGCTCCGCGGGGAGGCACTCGGAGACGAGGGAGAGAGCAGAGATGGAGCACGCGGGGCTCTGACCCTCGCTCCCTGCTCTTCCGCACGGGGGGCAGGTTTCAGCTGGATCCCACCTTTCCCACGAGACCGAGCCCCCGCCAGCACTGCCCCGTCCCCCCRGGCTCATCCCCACCTCCGGCAAAATCCACCAGCGGTGTAGCCCCACTTGTCTTGGAAATATGACCTTGATTACRGTCCAAGAGCTGTGCTGGTGTAAACCAGTGAAGCGGTGCTGATTGATGCTGTCTCAGATCCCAGTCCAAACAACAGCATTACATTCGGCAGCCCTGACTCTCACGGAGCTCTCCCAGTCCGAGAAGAAAACCTCAGCTATTTTGTAAAGGTAGCTCCTCTGCTTTGCAAAGAGCAGGAAGGATCCAGAGCCTYATCCCGATGCTCGGGGAGGGCTCAGGGGATGGCAGAGCCGGGAGGACCTGGCAGCACTGGGAGGATTTTATCACCCCCCTCCCATCCCCGATGGAAACGCAGCATCCATCCACACATCCCCTCCGCTGGCTCCTCTTGCCAGCGCAGAGGTGGTTAAAGAGGAGAGGGAAAGAGAAAAAAGAGCACAAATGTTTTGTTTCGCCTGGAGATGATGCGGCACGGCTTGTTTTAACACGGTGCTAACAGGAGTCTCCACCTTTTCCCTCGCCATCGCCCTGGCACGCTCTCCCCTTGATTATTCATCTCGGCTGAAGGGAGATAAAACAGATGTAATATGGCGCAGAACTCCAGCACACATCTTAAATCATCTTGTCTCGACGTGGCTCCTTGGCGCGCGCGAGCAATGCTCGTCGAGAACCTGGCTGAACTGTTTCGGTGCACATGAGTGATTTGATTGCTGGGTTTCTCCAGCGTGCTTCTGGCATGGGCAGAGACGATGAAGGGAAAGTTATTCAGTCATGGGTGAAATCATTATGGGTAAATCTCTGCTCTGAATTACACTGGGGTAAATCCGTTGAAGGGTAACTCAATTGAGATCAATGGCCCAAATTTTTGCTTTCCTTTACTCCAGAGAAAGGCTTGTGTAATATTTTTGAAGTCACACACCTGATTTTCACAGCTAACAGGCAAATCTGATCCACCCTGTTTCCAATCTTTTRCACAATGTATTTTGTGAAACCAGTACTTCAGCAAGATTATTTCGCGTGAAACCACCTTTTGCCATCTCCCCTAGCCACAGTGTTTAAACCACACTGTAGCCCAATTTTGTAGCCCAGTGTTGTAGCCCTGGCTCTCCTAAGTAAGCAAAAGGAAAACCCGCTGAGCACACGCTGGGCAGGTTGTGGAGGGATCACTCGAGCTCCAGCTGCAGCATGAGCATCCCTGCGCTGGAACGCCTGGCCACGACGGCAAAGGGGATCACGGGGAGCCTGTCCCCTTCCTTGCGAGGACCTTCTGCCTTATAACCTTGGTGAAAAAAGAGCTGTGGAAGGACTGTCGAAGGAAAAGATCATCTCTGCCTTCCCCAAGAGATGGCCACCCCAAGCATTGCTTTCGTAGCTGTGCAAAAACCATCAGTGCCTGGCCCCAAACTCCCACACCACAGCAATATTGCACAGATGGATAAGAYGGGCAAAGGCGCAGAGGGAAAACAGAAGCAGGGATGAAGTGAGATGCCACAAGGAGCTGCGGGCCATCGGGTCCCACGGAAAAGCACAAAGTGATGGGTCCAGCAGGCTCCTGGACACTGCTCTGCCCCGGCTTCGCCAAGGCACGAGAGCAGGTCGGAGCCTGGGCCAGTTGCAAACAGCATCCCCTTGGGTTATGGTTCATCTCCTGGAGCGCTTTTCCCTTCAACTGGTACTTGCTGGCCATTTTACAGCGATTGAAGCCTGGCAGCACTCATTAARAAAGAGAGGAAGGAAGGTGGAGTTGAGATGCTGCTAATTGTATAAAGCCCATGGAGAAGGGTGGTGGTTCCCCGGAGCCCTCCCGGACTGCTAAATTGAGAGATCGTTTGGGGTGCTAAACAACCCGGGAGCTGCCCGTTGAGCAAAGCCACCAGAAAATGGGTGTAATCCAGGACCACTTTTTCTGAAGTGGTTTTTATGCACTAATCAAAGGCAGAGGCACAGCTGCTATGGCTCCGTGTAATTACAGACACAGGGAACAGGTAATTCAGGAGAAAATCGGAAACCCAAAGGATATTCCTCTTGGCAAGTGGGCATCAGGAAACGGGAGCCTCAGGTAAAAAAAGTTCTTGGAAAGGGCTCCGGTGCGAGCTGCCAGGGAGGGGTGGGGAAGTCTAGTCCTGAATCAGAAGCTCAGTTGCTCATTTGATGGTGATGGTTCATTTATAAATGATTTATAAAGGCAAAATCACCACTTCCCGGACACGCCAAGCATGTTGGAGGCGTGATGACCAGTGTGTGTGGCACATAGCTAGGAGGACAGAAGTTGTTATGCTTTAGTCTACAGGGGCAAAGAAAAAAAAAAAGCCCTAGAGAGAGTAAAGCAGCAGTTTATTGAGCTGTTGGATTCTCTAGCAATTAACTCTCCATTTATTAAAACATCTATTTGTCATTTATTTACCCTCCATGTGCTATTTATAAATCTGTTCTTAATAAAGTGCAACTAGATCTTAACAGAGTTGCACCACGGTGGAGAGGATCCAGAGCACATCGCCATCAGCGATCTGCTCAGGTCTTACAGATCTTTCCCATCTCTGTACAACAGTTTCCCTGTCTCTATTTGTTTCTGTCTCTCTCTCACTCTCCTGGGATAATACCATCTTTCAATCTACTCTGACACATTCGTTTCCTGAGGGCAATTTAAACTGAGAATGATTCCCTGATTGCTCACTTTTCCTCCTCCTCTCTTATTCTGCAGGGGTTTTTTTGAAGGATCATAAAATAACATGTTTAGAAATAATTGCATGATAGGGATGTTTTCTTGCCATGCGAGCATTGCTCATTTCCTCTCCAGACAGTATATTCTCAGCACATTTTTGGGGAAGGTTTCCCCGACGGCAATAACAGGCTGGGCAGGACTTTGGCATTGAGCGGCTGATGAGAGCTGGGTCAGGCCATCGAGGAGCAATGCGGTTGCTGCTCCGTATCCAAAAGAAAGGTCCCACAGCCCAGCCAGGGCAGGGATAGAGATTTGGGATCAGATTTGAGCCAGCGTTAGGCTCCAAGCATCCTAAACCCCGAAGGATTTCCCGGCAGGAGCCAGGGCAGGCAGCTCTGCCCGCGCTGGGCTCCAGCCCAGGCGCCGTCTGCGGGCGGCCAGACCCAACACGCTCCCAAATTAAACGGGATTTCTGGAGGTGGYGGAGACACCAACCTCTCCCGGGCTGGCAGACCCTGCTCACTTCACCACAACATCAATTCTACTCAAGAGCTCAAGAGTGTTGCTATTTAGTTGTAAATTTATATGTATTAGATTATATATTGCAAGCGCAAATAAATTCTGTGTATTACCCAAAAGCCATTTGATTTAGTCCTCAATAACGAGCAGGTGTACTTTAAAGCAATACATACTGTGAGAAACAAGAATTATGAACAGGTCTGTGGTTTTCCTGTTTCCTTTTTTTTTTTTAACCTTTTACAGACCACCCAGATACCATCACCTCCTAATAAATATCCCCCCGACTCCGCCATCATCTAACTCACTATGGCCTCCACAGCGCATGAATTATGTGGATAAGGTTCACGTAACTATGAAGATATTTATGGCAGGCCATACTGTTTCTTAGGAAAATATTGATTTGTTAACAACTGAATGACTGTATAGCTATTAAATCAGACCAGTCTATCGTACACCCTGGCGTTAACAAAAGAACAGGTTTATCTTTTACCTTTCTGTATCTATTTTATTTGTAAACAGCAGAGGGGCGAGTGGAAGAGCACGTGCACGAAGAAGTGCTCTGCTGCTCCTGGAGCTGGATCTGCAAAGCCCGAGCCCGGACCTCTCTGCTGCCTCAACAGCCGTGCGGGGACTGATTATTTTTGTTCCTTTAATCTGCCGTAGATCAGGAGTGACTGTCCCTGGTCGGACAGGAACGGTGTCACTGGGAAAGGTGGAGGCAGAGTCACACAATCCCAGTCATTAGAGCATCTCTGATTTACACAGTAGCAGGGCTGATCCTTTCCCTCCCCTTGCTGCAGCCCACACGCAATAACCTTGCGGAGGGCAATGCCATTATCCCGGATTTATGCAGCCATAAAAGAGGGAAGAATCTGTCCCGCTTGGGATTTTTTCGGAGGTGGGAAGAGACAAGGGATCATAGCACCATCTCAGGACTTCTGAACTGCTAAAATAGGGCTTGCAGTTCATTATTCCGGTGTTAAGGCCTTGGATAAAAGTGCAGGCAACCTTTTTTTTTTTTTTTTTCTTTTAAAGAAATACAACTTTCTTCTTTTATTGATTGCTTGCTTTTCATTTTATATCTTTTCCCCCTGCCTGAAATGAGAAAAATGAGTCCCCGCCACAGGCTCTAAACTTTATATTCCCTCACTATCTTCTCCCTTATCTAACGCCAAGCCAGCAAACGCAGGCGAGAGCACACTGGGTTGTGCTGCAGATTATGCCATAAAACCTGGAGATAAGGGCAGGGACCAGCCGGTGAGGGGGGACGGGGAGGTACCTGCCTCCCTCCTCCCTCCCTGCCCTTCAAAGCAAGACTTTCAATCAAACCCTTAGTGCTGTGAATTTCTTTCCTTAAAATTTGATAACAAGGACCATGTTTTCCTTTGGAGATTGGGCTGTAATAACACTGGAGGGATGAAGGGTGGGGGGAAGCGCACCCAGGGTTTGGGAAGAGTAACAGCATCACGATTGATCCCGGTCCACAGGACTGCTCTGCATGACTGTATTTCTTGGCTAGCCAGTATAATCCAGCTGAGAGATCATAAACGTCTCCAGCAGACATCACAGTCTGCTTATTGATCTCTATTTGTTGTTCTTCTCAAATATAATTGCTTGCTTTGATTAAGGCTTTTCGTGCCTAAGTGTGCCAGGAGAGGAAGGTAATCAGCGTGCAAAGCATAGCATCGCCCCGCCGCCACGGGCACTAATGCCATCAGGTGCTCCGCTCCCTTGGGAAATGCGAGGCTTGGGGCTGGGAGCAGGAGGGAGAGAAAGTCCTCAGCAGGAGGACAGCAGAAAGACATCGGGTGGGATTAGCTCAGCCCTGGTATTTACCTCTCGGTACTCGGCATTAGAGATAACAGCTGATGCCCGATGTGC
This sequence comes from Phoebastria nigripes, assembly GCA_035582835.1. Taxonomy (NCBI): domain Eukaryota; kingdom Metazoa; phylum Chordata; class Aves; order Procellariiformes; family Diomedeidae; genus Phoebastria; species Phoebastria nigripes. The sequence goes on along the minus strand of JAYKAV010000889.1, from coordinate 2,060,894 downwards.
TAGACACGGGCCTGATCCTGCAAATCCTTTTTCACCCAGGTAATCCTCGCTCACAGGTTGCTACTTGCAGAGACATGGTGGGAACCACGGGCATGGAGGGGGCGAGAGGAATTATTACTCCTGTGGGCAGGGACTGCTGCAGCATCGCCAGAGCAGGGCTGGGCTCGCAGGGTGCTGGTGCTGTAGAAATCCGGAGGATACAGGCAGTCCTTGCTCACTTGCTGGATGTGGGATGTTGGACTGCGTGGATTTACAGGGATTGATTTAGGATAACATTTCTCATGACTATCTGCTGGTGGGCTCATCCCCACGGGTACCTGCACGAGGCTCAATGCCCAAACCAGAGCCGGCTCTGCCGCAGCTCAAGGTGCCCTGGCTGCGCGCCCCAGGCAGCACACCCACAGTCTCCCTGACTTTGAGCCTATCGAGCTAATTAAAATCCTTCATCTCAGCATGGATGCTATTTAAGAAATGTCAAAGGCGGCAGGCCCAGCCCCTAAGAAAGGAGGAAAGCAATTAAAAGGGGAAAGAGCAGTCAGGCTAAATAGCAACAAGATGCAGGAGTTTGAACCACGCAGGCGTTTTTCAACTGCACCGAAATCCAGAGCCAATTGCAGGTGACACGGCGAGGGGGAGTCTAAAGAAGAAACAGCCAAAGGCGTAAAAAAGGATTTGGTCTATCTACTGGCCTGCCAGCGAATAAAGGGAGCAGCTGAGAACAGATTTCCAATGGGAGAGAAAAAATTCTGGGACTGCTTGGTTTCAAGAGGAGAGGAGGGAGAGGGGGACAACGGATGCACAGAGCGAGGAAGGAGGGGGACATGGACCGGGTGCTTCTGCCTGCTGGCTCATGCAGCCCGGGTGCCGGYGGCACGCTGTGCTACTGAGGCAACAAGCATGCAGCTCTTGAAAGGGGGGRAAAAAAAAAAAGGAGTAGGAAAAAATTCTGCACAGCCCCCTGCTTGTCCCTGACAGCCAAGGCTGTCATCTTTGACGTGGGAAACTCATTGCCAGAGGGAAGCGTGGGAGAGCAGAGTTCACAAAGGGATAGGTGTACATATGTATGTGCATACACATGCATGATCTCACTATCTGTTGCATTTGAAAAAACGTGTTTCCTTTATTCTTGTCAAAGCTTTGATATATAAAGCAACTCATTACATCAGCTGGAGAAGAAGCTGTCCCCAGGGCAGACCTCTCCATATCTGCCCTTGGGGTTCCTCACGCCTTCCCCCGACCTGACCCTCCCGTGCATGGTGCAAGGCCCTGCCAGAGCAAGTCACAACCCCGGGGCGGCAGCCGGGGAGCCAAGGCCCCAGCACATTCCCAAAAGCCGCTGCTGGCTGCGTGGGAGCTGGCTGCGGCGCAGTTTAGCATTGCCATCTAGCGGGGTCCCCGCCAGCCCGGCCGCTTCTCCATCCCCCTCGTTGCTTATGATTATTTACAGTGACGCCTCAGAAATCCTATGCATCATATCGAACCCGCCCTCTGCACTGTTTCTATCACGTCCCCTACAGCCCGAGAAAGGAGGGGTTTGCTGGAACAGGGACGGATCCAGCAACGCCTGTGCTACGTCCCCTCTCTGGCAGCGCAGCCCCAGGGTGCTCTGGGGAAATGCTGTCCCTTGTCACAGCCATACAAGTTGGAAGCAACGAGTTGGAAGCAACCCCTCAGACGGTTTTTGTTCTCGCCATCTCTACAGTCCTCACAAATTGTTTTCTACACAAATATCTCCCTGCTCTATCTCCTTTCAATTAAGAAGAAGATGGCAAAGGTCAAGCTTTGCCCCCGGCTGGCCAGCCGGCAGCAATGGATCCGCACACTGTAGCTGCTCCCCGCTGGGGAGAGCTGACAGACACCTTTGGTTTGCACGAAAAAAGTCAGCACTGAGTTAAACTCCGGGCAGTGAGACACAAACTTCCTTCCCAAGGGCACCGAGGGCTTGTTTCAAAGGGTGCCTTCAGTTGGCAAGCAGTTCGCACTTGGATGACAAAGCCCTTATGCACAAGGACCAGATCCTGTTACAGATGAGGAGCCCAGGTTCAGAGCGAGGGGAGCGACCTGTCCAAGGGCACAAGAGACGAGGCCACATCTTGCAGCCCAGTGCCCTGGCACAAAACCGCTCACACCCACCAAACACCCTTAGCAGATGCCCCAGCGCATCCAGCATCACTGCGGGATGCAGGGCTGAGACGCCGCCTCCTCAAACCCCAGTGGCTGGGTCTGAGCGGGAAGTTATTATATCCCCTCAACTCKTAATTCTATGCAGATAAACAGCATTTCTTCACAGAGATGGTAAAAGCCAAGCGCAGCCTGGACAGGCACTGGACACCCAAGGAAACTGCTTGTGATGGGCAATAAATGTTTTAGCAAACAGCAAGCTCAGGAAGAAAGGCAGCGCGCGGTGCAGGAGAGCTCTCTGATTGCCATCCAGCGCTCTCTAAATGATTCATGTCCCTCCCTGCCTATTCCGGGAAGACCCAATTACCAATGTTTTCTTCTAACCATTGAGATATTTGAAACTTTTTGTTGTCCAGGCGCTGGAAGGAGGAGAGGAGCAGGTTGCCTTTGCACATCACTCAGTGCCCCATGCACTCCCCTGAGTGCCAGATTTGCTGCAAGGCATCTGGATCAGCTCGGAGAGGGCAGAGCCGAGGCTCTGGGGGTACCAGACCCCCCGGGCCAGGTTTGAGTCAGGGCATGGGGTGGCAAATCCCTGTCCCAGAACAGCTTTGCCAGAGCCAGACCCAATGCAGCTGTAACACAACAGCGATGTCAGCAGCATTCAGAATCGAAGTTTTCCAAACGTGCACTTAATTTGGAATTAATGGGTTGATTTTTTTCCCCCTTGCATTAATTGAAAGGAAAAAAAAAAAAGGTTATTAARCACAGATTCTCTGAGCTTTGACAACTAGGTAGTAAATATCCATCCAGCACATGGCTGCTAATTCCCAATAAATATGTTTCTTTCAATAACCAGCTGGTTTTAATTTAACAAAGAAATAGCTGTCTGGTAAAATCTGAGTTAATTGAGTGTTTGGAGACCTCAATGGAAAATAGCAGTTGTGTCTCAGCCCCCACCCCTGGCCTGTGCAACCTCCCCATCCCGCTGCAGCGGGAATGTGGAGCTGGGTGCTGGTAGGGAAAAGCAAAACTGCGTGGGTGCCCCGAGCCCATCCCTCCCCAAACCCATCCCTCACGGCCACACGTGTGCGGTGACCACTGCACGGCTGGGAGCAACGGAGCACTTTTTGGGTGCTGCCAAGAACCCAGTTGCTCACACCGTGTCATGTCTTGCCCTCATTTCTGGCTGCTCCATACATTGGGCAATAATACTAGTAAGTTAACACTTGATTTGTACAGCACCTTCCCTGCTTGGGATGTCACGCAACAGCGTTAACTAGAAAGGAATAGAAAAGCAAACCAGACACAAGTTATTTCCCAAATCTGACTTTTCCAGGGGCAGCCTGTGCCACTTCTGGCTGTCCCTGGTAGAAGGGAGAAAGTCAAAGCAGCAGCATCTAGACATTTTGGCTGGGAGGAGCAAGCAGGGCCGGGCAGCAGCGGAGAGGTGACACGGCTGTGTGACAACGCACCCCGTCGGGGACCCCTCTGCAAGGTCCGTGCGAAGGAAGGGACAGGGAAACGTCCCCACTGCTGCGCCCGCAGAGCAACATGTGCCCCTTCATCTCTCCTGCAGAATAGCAAACACCATGAAGCCTCTTTCCTTCTGGGTTTCTTAAAGCAAGTTGCTAACAGCTGAGATACAGCAACCAAGCTGCCCAGAGGGTTATTTGCAGAGGAATACAACCTGGAGAAGTGGACCAGGGGAAAGAGAAATTCAAGCAGCCTGTTGCAGGAGACAGCAGGGACCACCGCTGCCCTGCCGCCATCCTGCTCCCCGCCCTGGGAAATTTACTTCCAGCCTTAAGAAACGCAGCAATAAAATGGCCCCGTCAATTGAGCGGCTCTTTAGCGAACGGGGGGGGGAAAGTGGCCCAAATTACCCCCGGCAGGAAGCTGGGCACTCCAGTCTCCATCCACGGCGCAATCACGGCCTTCGTTTCCCATTACCGACCCCGCCGCATGCAGCAGGYGCTGGCGGCCGGCACGCTGTGCCTCTGGGTTATTGTTTTGAATTTGAGTCATTACAACAAATTACAGCGCTTAGTGCCTTTCGCGGCATCCATCCCCGCCTGTTGTCACTCAGGCACCTCCCTTCAGGGTTTATATTTGGGGGGGGGGGAAGAGAGATGAATGGCACAAGATGCAGCCTGGCGGGCTCGCAGCCTGCCGTGCAGCGCGTCCCAGCCTGGGGATGCTCTGCAGACCTGCGTGGAGGTGACACCCCTAAAACCTGAGCAAGTGACAGCTCCGGCTGCAACGCCTGCATCCGGCAAAACTCCTTTGTCCCTGAGCACTGGGAGGACGAACAGCACAGTCGGGGTGATTTACGCCTGCTCCTTCAGTCAAGGATCTCTAAGCACTCTCCAAGTAATTCTTCAACTTGCCCACAGGTTTTCCAATATGTTTTTCTGACACAGCCAGAACAACAGTTATATCAAGCCCCTGTAATGCACTTTTCACACTCCCTGTGCATCAGATCCCTGCAGACGCAGCTGGAAGCCCAAGCCCCAGCACATCAGCAGCTCTCGCAGTGCTTTACAGGGAAAAAACAACATTTCCATGAGCAAGAAACAACCTGGCCCTGAAGTTCAAGCATGACGCCCTATGGTTTGGGCAGCACCGCCAGCACAAGCGGCACGAAGCATGTTCAACCTCAGAGATATTCACACCGTGTTTTACAAGTGGAAGAGGAGGGGGGAAAGCACACGGAGCTGCAGGGACCAGCTGAAGGGGACGGCAGTAATTCTTTATAATCCTTTAGTTGACGGTTTGGCTTCATCTCTGGAGCTGAATCAGCAGTGAAAGGAAGGGAGGAATGGGGAGCCAGCGGCTGAGCACAGCCGTCGCCTCCCAGCCTCTCCTCCCTGCTCCGGCACAGCACAGGATCAGGGGATTAAATGAGCACATAAAAAACCTTGCCAGACACCATGCAAAACTGTTTAATCAGAAAATTGCCTCTTGACCAGTGCAAGACTTTCCAGCTGCCATGGAGATCCCTGTCTTTGTGAAAGGGTTGCAGCAGGGCAGAGTTAAATATCTCTTTATTAAATCCAAGTGTCGGGGATACAGTTGCCAGCCTGTTTGCTTATTGCGGAGAACAAGCTGTGACCCTGAAAGGTCCAGAAGCTGCGACACGGAGCCGAGAATGAATTGCAGACACTTCAAAGAGGAGCAATGATGAGATGTAAGGTCAGCCTGCCTCCCCCACAGCCTCCTCCCCCGGCTGCCGCCGGCTTTCGGCACTTTCCTCCTGCGCCCTGAACTCCCTCGGGCGCAGATGGAAAGGGTCAGAGCCAGGCAACATCCTCGGGGCTGATGTACCCAAACAGCATCGGTCAGCTGCAAAGTCACCRGGGATGCTGCCTCCTCCCCAGCCTGATGCAGAGGGGACTGTGTTCCCCATTAGGGGAAAAAGGAAGGGGAAGAAAAAAAAAAAAAGTTCAGCTTTGCTCTAAGATCCCAAGAAAAAGGAGAAAAGATTGATGCTGATGTCTCAGGGAAAAAAATACCATTTCCTTTCCATTTTCTAGAGATGAACTGATTACATCTGACGATGTAAACAAACGCCAACCAACATATACCTCTCCCCAGGTACGCGCAGACACACGCTCGGCTGCTGGAAGTGCTCCCAGTTGACAGATTGGGCCGTTTGGCCACAATAATTCCTGTATCCACGGCATAGCAAATTTTGAAAACCTGATATCTGGGAGAGGACCCCAGACTTTAATTATATCTTATTTCACAGCTGCAGTCAATTCCTGCTACAGCTTAATAAACAGGTTGCATGAGCCATGAAYGTATTTTGTTAATTTTCCTCGGGAAAATTGAGTTTTTACTACCATTTTGGCAGAAATGCTTATCATAACAATTACAACAAATTGGTGAGAAATTGAAAACATCTGCAACAAAAAGAAAAACTTTGGGACAGAAGGACTTTGACCAGTCTGGGCAAGTCTAAAATGTGCTTTTCAGCAGAGGTAGATGCCCTGGGTTGTTTTTTTCTCCCCACACTAAACATTGGAAAAAGGTGGTTCAGAATCATTTGAGATGAGTTTGACTTAAGCATATATAAATCAGAGCTTTTCTTTCCATTTGGGTGTATTGACAGTCATGCAACCAAGCAATTATTTAGAATAGGAAGGGGAAAAAAACCCTAAAGGGGGTAAAGCTGTGTCTGTTGGACTGGGACAAAAACGTGAATTTAAGTCGTACCGATTTGACTTTGGACAGTGCCCTTGGCAAAAAAAAAAAAAAAAAAAAAAAATTCAAATACACTTCAAGTTAGGCACTGACTTATCTTTCTGTAAAACAGATGAGTTTTCCTTTTTCTTGCCTGGAAGACTTAGGGCTCCTCACATGCGCGTACAGCCCATAAGCACCACGTGGCCTTCCCGGGCATTAGCCTAAGCTTTATTATAACAAAAGGAATAAAAATAATTGCTTGGCCCCTCTTGAAGCCCTCACTCTAGACCAGCTCAGTAGTTATACAAACTGTATTTCCACCAGTTTTTCATCAGAATTGTGATATTAAAAAAAAAATCCACTCAATTCTACATCAATACACTAAATACTCCCCCCACCCTAAAAAAACCTGATGTTTCAATAAGCTGTTCACAGTGTAAGGGATTTTCCACAGCTCTCGTTTTGGCATCTGCTGAGCCCTGTCACTGCCCGTATTTACAAGAGCTGGAGGAAGGTCCCGTTGGCACCACTTTGGGGCTGCAGGCACTTTTGGGCTCACRGCAGCATCCCACATCCCCTGCCCGCTCCCCCCAGCCAAGCCACATCACCTCCCCGGTGCCCCGCGAGCCGCTCCTCTCCGCCAGCTGTTTGTTGTACAACTCATTAGTGGATCCTTATTTCAATGAATTCCCTGTGAACGGGATTCAAACAAACTTCAGCAGTGAAGGCTTGGAGTGATCAAAACAAATCAGCCGAGACATGAAAGAAGAAAGGTTGAAGCAGAGGTGTTGTGGTACAGGAGTGATTTTCATACTTTTATTCCTTCCCCCCCCCTTCCTCTCCGTCATTTCTTATGAGATTATTAAGTTCAGTCAGAAGGAACATTGTGATTTTGATGGCTAAGAGATCTGAGGTGTTCAGCTGTCAGGAGATGCTCCGCATTTAGCATCTGTAATAACTCTCAGACACCGCAACATGAAGGTGCTTTGCACACACAAGCCCCCCAAAAAACCCACCAAATGCTTGTCAAACAAGAAAGAGATGCGTCTGCCCGTGTCAAGACCAGGCAGCCTGGCGGGTAAAGGCAGAAGACKAAGGTGAACCTTACCAAGAGCAAAGATACACAGGGAGAAGTTGAAATGTGAATTTGCATCTGTTTAAACGATACCATGACACCAGGATTTCCTGGGGAAAGAGGCAGAAACCAAGAAAACTGAAGATGAGATGCTGACTCAGAGCCTCAACAGGAGCATTAAGCAACAGCCGAAGCCCCCGGTGCTGCTGGCCCAGCCCCACACGCGGAGGGTCTCTGTTCAGCTCAGCTCCCCGCACTGACCCTGCTGCTACCGCGCAAGAGGACTGGAGAACTTGCGGCCCTTGGCACAGGAGATCGTGTACCCACAGCCACGGGAGACGCGATTCCAAATTTCCAGAGTTTGTGCGTGAACAAAAAATTCCGTGTGAATATCRTGCAATAATATCCCCAAGAAGCAGAGCTGGGAACAGGCTCTGCTGAGCAGCAATTGCCTCCAGATTTACTTTATAGGAAGGAGTCCAATGCATTGGAGTTACAGGTAAGGAATAGACCTTTTTTGGATATGAACGTAAGGCTGAAAAAAGTCCAGATAGTCCATATAACCTTTTTTTCTGGCAGTCAAAACTTTTGCCAGCAGTTTAAATCCCAGGAAGAGACTTTTAACACATTTCTACCAAGAAAAAGGACCATCATCACCACTGCTGCTTTAATTGCTTCCCTAAACAAACCAAGATACAGAATGCCTCACACAAGGAGCTCTGCTGGGAGAGAAAAGCAGCTTAAAAGAAAGAAGAAATCGCACCCTCTGCCTCATGAACATCCCCATGTACATTTTAAGCACAGCCCACGTGTGATGCTCGAATCCTTCCTTCCCTCCCCAAAGGGCCTCTCGTCGCAGGCGACGGCGCGTAGCAGCTGCAGGAGTGAGCTTTATGGACCCATCCACTTCAGATGCAATCCGGTTTATTGCTAAAATTGTCCTCGGCGCTTTGATGAAAGCGGCCTTTGGTCACTTAATGGTGCAGGAGTTGAACAAGCATTTGCGATCGGCTGCGCAGCCGAGCTGCCGCTYGCAGGAGGACATTGACACGGTGCCTCTCGCACCTCTAATTTAGCATAATTGGCCATGGCCTTCATTGTTCCACTATGAAAATGAAAGCTCATTAATGTGGCAGTAAAAAGAAAAGGGGAGGGAGAAAATAAAAGAAAGGGAAATGAAAAGACTTTTAGCAGAGGATGGCTTAGTGCTTTCRGGGGAGATTGGCACCTCGGCACACTGCTCCAGTAAGCACTGGGCTAATTTCACCGCGGTACGGAGGGAGTGATGGATGGAGGTAGTTACGAGCACCATGACAGCAATAAAGAAGATGATACATGCCAATGCTCGGAGAGCTCCACCTGCACGTCTTGTTCCTCCACCACCGCTCTCCCTTCCAGACGCGGGAGACGGGGAAGCACCGTGGGAAAGCCTCCGTGCCCCCGGGGGCTTTACTCCTCTCTGGGAAGCAGGGTAGGAAATATGTACCCAAAGGCCTTAATTCTGCCCCCATTAAAACCACATGATGATATTCAGCTGCCGTGAAGCATCAGCATCTCAGCAGAGTCAAATCTGGCCAAGCAGCTGCTCGGGTTATTTAACAAACCGTCACCACCCAGCTCATCCCAGAGGAGACGCCGGATCCCAGCTGCTGCAGGGATGGGAGGATGCGCGGGGCCAGCCAGCCCGAGCAGAGGAGAACAAGGCAGGTTTTGCTGGGGATTTTCCCGAGGTTTGGGACGGGAGCCCTGGCAAAGCTCAGCGAGGGCGCAAGGCTGGGCAGAGCAAAGGAAGCCGCAGAGAGAGGCATTGGCAGCGGGATGCAGGGGGGCAGAGAAATGTTGCTCAGCACCTTTCTTTGGGTAGGAATCTGCTGATCCTACCCTTCGTTTAAGCTCCCTCCTCTCCCCGAGATGTGCAATACTCTCAGTCTCTGATCAGGACTGAGAATAAAACAAGCTGAATGTCAAACCACTCCGGACAAAAAAAAAAAACCACCAAAAAACACAGTAATAACACTTTGCAGCCTCACTTCCTTGGCACTGGTTCATCGYTGGTGGCTTTTGAAGAAGACTCAGTCATTTCATGTCTCCATCCAATCTGGCACTAAAAATAAACTGCTATTTTCCTACAGGTTCTCAGGTACAAAGCAGCAAGAGTGCTTTGTAATTTCTTTGAAAGAAAGGAGTTATTTTCTTTTTAATCCCCTAAACAGCATTTTTCCCTTCTGCAATGTGCCAAATCTCTGGGATTTTTTTTTTAATTTTAGAAAAGAAATTAATGCACGGAACAAAACACTGCCACAGAACAACGCAGAGAGGGTTTGTTTGTCCCCAGCAAAGGAACCGAGATGACAGACAGCCAGCCTTCCACCGCAGGTACAGACCAGATTCGTGCTTCTTTGCCTTTGATGCCTCAAATTAAAATGTGGCGGAAGATGGTAATTAAAAAAAAATCCTGAGAACCACTTGGCTTTTTGCATTCATCCAATACCTCAGCCATCATGCCTCAAGATTTAACCCTTTGAAGGATCTCTCCCCAGCAATAGGTGTTGCCTGCAAACACTCGTAACTGAAGGGGAAAGGGAGATTCACGCTGCGTGTCTGAGGTTTCCCTGGAGGTCCCCTGTGCTCGAGCTGGGGACCAGAGGGAAAAGGGACCCTGCCCTGCAGGGAAACCCAAATCCTTGCAAATTCATATCAAGAGGAGGTTGGAGCAGAAGACTGAAAATCRGGTGTTTTCCTCCCCTTCTCCAGCCCGCACACCCCCCAGCCTTCATGCCCTGCAACTTCTTGCTTCCTAAAAATCATTCCTATTCTCTTTTTTCACCCGGGGTATAAACACAGCCCTTTTCTTCGCCGGGGAACGCGCCTCGTGCACAGAGTCAGGGAGGCTGAGGATTCTTCGGGCTCTATTTATGGCTCCACAAATGATTCACTGAGCAACCTCGAGGAGAGTCCTTCCCCCCAGTATGAGTCAAATCCTGTACACGCTCACAAGTGCATCTGCCATCATCCTGAGTGCACTTCTCCTGCGCCTGTGCTGGTGTAAATATGAAGAGAACTTGGTTCCCCTCTTCATTGCTACCCCCTCTACCCTGCTATAAAGTGTGACTCATACTGGCAAGTCTCCCAGTGGAAGGTTGTAAGGCTAAATTAATGTGTGCAGAGCGCTTTGAGATGCTGAAAATTGTTTTATGAATGCAGGGTATTAATAATATTAGTGTAGTTACCATAGAAGAGGAAGGTGATTTAGTGCTATTTGTGTCTGAGAATTGCCATGCACAAAAATGATGCCATTACCATAATGGGGGGGGGGGGAACATTATCCAAGATTGATTTGTAGCAAAAGGTGGCAAGGTGTCCTCACAAACTACCTCTTCCGCGTCACCGATGTGTACACCAGAGCTGCGCCAGGAGACCCCAGTAGAGACCAGAGCCCCACTGGGCCCAGTGCTGCACAGGCACTTGCAAGGGAGAAGCTGCTACAAAGAGCTGATAAAAGGCAGTTGCAGGGGAAGAGCAAACACATTTTACCATGTTTCAGCAGCACCCTGCTCTCCAGGTTGTCCCCAAGGCTATTGAGCCAAGAGACACAGGCATGATCGCTGCCAACCCCAAGCATCCCCTCTGCTCCTGATCACTGTCCTTGACGTCTCTCCTAGAGGTTTCAGAAACCATCTGGTAAACAGATATGGATACAGAGAGCCACCTATTTCGGTCAATCCCCAGCAAGAATTTCAGCAACAAATCAAACCACCCAGAGGCTGCAGGTCTGGTGGGTGCCCGCACCCCGGGGGGATGCGCAGCAGGGGCTGCCGGAGGGATCCGGGGGCAGGGGCTGCAGGACCGCTTCCAGCTCGGCAGCCGCTCCCGGGGAAAGCGCACCCCCAGGCAGCACGGCTCTCATTAAAGCACCTCCAGCCTGCGGGAACAGCTACTAAAGGTTAATCCTAAAATGAAAATCAACCCACGTTGCAGAAATAGGAAACGGCTTTCTGACCACAAAAACCCTAGCAGCTTGCTGAAAGTTGGAGCAAACCACTGGGATGAATCAGCTGGGGAAGTTTGCCCATCAATAACTGATAGCAAAAGAAAATTAAGCCACAAGATCTGTCTCCTGTTAGCCAGATGCTTCAGCCCATGGCCTGGGGACCGTACAGCAGCAAGAGGAAATGCGAGCACAAGTCATATCACAGGGGAGCAGTGAGACATTATTTATCAAAGCAGAGTGAACAAATACATTTGCATCCATTAATAGCTCCATGATCAATTACTGATAAGAACAAACTGCTCCATCCTTCTTGATCACCGAAAGCTCAGTGCTAATTTGGTCTATGGCATATTTCAGCTAATGAAGCCAACCAAATGAATCAATCCACCCAGGGAAATAATAATGCCTAAACTTACAGTGCAAAAGAAATAAGCCTCCTCTTCTGAATACACTAAATTCATCATCTGTCAGATTCAAGGAGGTCCGCTGGACTTAAGGGGATATAGCAACATCTCCTGATACCTAATGGTAGTGAAGAAACAGCCTCTTTCTTAATTAACTCCCATRGGAAGACAGAAGAAAACAGTGCTGTAGTAAACACTTAAAAACTACACACATTAATTTATGCCCGCTGCTGCCTTTGTATTTTGGAACAAGTTGGACTTTTTTTTTCTAATTGCTCGATGAAATGTCCCATCAATCCTGTCAACACAAATAATGCCACTAAATAATGGATGCCCACATGCCACCCAAATGGCAGGACTGCTAATTAGAGCCCGCAAACAGATGCAAAGGTGCAGGGGGAGAGCGGTGGGCGAGAGGTGACCTCTCCTCCACCCTCTTCCAGCTCCGCATGCCAGAAGGGAGATGGGCTGGTGCCAAACTGCGGCTGGTGCCAAACTGCGCCTGTCACCGCAGCATCTGGTGCCGATCGAGTGCTTGCCAGCACTTCCCCCAGAGCCTCCCCAGCTTCCCCACGGACCCRTTTTTAGACCGACAATGGGACGGGATGTCCTGCCAGCAAGACAGAGGTTGGCACGGTGCTGTTCCACCCCCTCCCCAGCTCAGCAGGGACCCGGGCGGGGGACACCCAGAAGATGTGTCCCCAGCTGCAATTAGCCACGTCGCAGCTCGTAGCTGAGCTCCGTGCGGTGGAAGCTGGCCTGATCCCAGCCACAAACCGCACTGCCCGGTGAGGCTCATGATGACAAAAAAAAAGGGGGAAAAAAAGGATGTGAAGAGAAGTAGAATATCTTCATAAAACCCAGCAAGGTTTCTGGGTACGTTTCAGTTCTGTGCTGCTTTTCAGTACCTCCAACTGAAAGAGGATAATTCATTAACTTGCTGCCTGTATGGTTGGATTATTCCTTATTATTTTGGCWGTATTGCTGCAGCTAATTTTTGGCAGCGAGAGCGTGCAGGTTTATTGCTTTTTGAAAAAGGTAGACCAAAGCATTCTTCTTGGAAGCAGCACCAATAATTGATTTGTCATTATTAGGGAGATAATTTACTTAAATGCAATGGCAGGCCCCCACTGAATATAGGACCAGCTAATTCCAGCCTCGGATTAATGCTGATAAACACGATTAGCGTGGACTCATGGAGCTCTGCAGTCCCTGGAAGCACTCAGGCCGACAGGGTCTGCTCCCTGGAAAGCTGGATGGAGAAGGGTGCAAGCCTCAGACCAAAAGGGTGGTGTGTAATAAGTGCTGATATGAAAATGTTGTCTTAAAAATAAGCCTGGAGTCCAGAGCAGTGAGACCAGTTCACCACCTCCTCCCTCTTCAGGCCCTGGGTCACTGCTGGAAGGCATCTTCCTTGCAATGGAGCATCCGTGTTGTTTCAGGATGCTCCTTCCAACACACCGAATCCCAAATGAGAGCAACCCAAACCCTGCAGGGTTTGCACAGTTTTGCTTGACTTTGGTTTTACAGGCTCGTGCCATGCACAGGATTGGGCCACCCGTTTCCACGTGCTCGGGAGGGCAGCGTAGGGCCGTCGATGCCCTCATTTATCACAACCAACCAAAGGCAGCCCACGCTGAAGGTCCCAGCTCCATCTGAGGTGAACTTTCATCTGTCAGCCTCTTCCAAAAGCCCATTGAAGCCGACAAGACAAACTCTGAATACAGAGAGGGCTGCACGGGGCACTGGGAGAAGGCAGCGGGTGCTCAGGGTGCCGCAAGCAGCGCTCATTAGAAATAGCAGCAGCATCCGCACTCCTTACCTGTGCATCATGCTGTCACCCGGAGAGGAGCCCACGGACTCACACGTGCACGTAACAAAGATGTTGTTTAGCAGCTTGTCAGCAGCTGTAAATTGGCCAAGGAGCGGAGCCGTTTGCATTCTCCATGGGGCTTGAACTGAGAATTAAACAGTGGCAGCAACTGCTGCTGCTGCTGCCTGATGGAGCAAATCAATTCTCTCCCTCCCTCCTTTTCCCCAGCACTTCCCCAGCCTGGATTCATCACAGCTTTGGCCATGTAGGGCAACATTAGCCAGACAGTCCTTCAGGGCCAGCAGGAAAAGGCAGTGAGAGATCAGGGCAATTAACCTGAAAGGCCCCTGGAGAATGGAGAAAGAAGGAGATTGGGGTAAAATTCAGGATCTGAGCCCTCCATCTGTCTGCATGCTGCTTTAATTGATCTGGGAGTCAATCAAACCAGCAGCAGCTTTTACTCAGCTAATCTGAACTCTGTGCAAAGCAAGCAAATATAGGGCGAAAGGGCAGAATGGGATCCTCCAGCATCTCTGCCCATCACAGATGAAAGGTCTGGCACGGGTAACAAATCAATCAGTGGAAAGAGAAGGCAGGGCAGGACAGCACAGCACCCTGCACCGATCACCGGCTGATTATGTGGTATGTTGAGACCAAGTTTATCATGATGGAGAAATTCAAAGACACCTCTCTGCACCTGATCTGATTAGGAGCATCCAACTACACAGCCAGTGCCCAGCACTACCACCCGCTGATTAAACACCTTCGTAAGTGACCCAGCAGGTCTGGAGCTGCTGTCCCTGGGATGGGGGGGGGACAGACTCGCTGGGCCACAGGCTTTAGCCATCTCCTGACAGCCTCTGCCACAGCCATACCCCTTCACCCTCTCTCCAGCCAGCTCTGACTGCTATTTCCTGGGCCAAAAAGTAATTAGGAGGAATGGTTCGTAAAGGCGGGCCATCAATAACCCACCTTAAAAGGGTGACGCGTGGGAACCAGGCAGTCCATCACAAGGCAGTGACAGATCGCCCGGCCAGCAGACCACAGAGAGTGGAGTCCTCTGGCCCATTAATCATCCCCAATCCCGGGATAACCCTGGAGACCTTGCCAAACATTAGCAACACTTGCCTTCATCCCTGCCACTTGCTGCTTCTCTCCCCCTTGCTTTTTTCTCATCCTCAGTTCCCATTTTCCTCACCTCCTCCACATAGCACCCCCCCAGTGTCTCCCCCAGCCCCTTTGCTGAGCAGGAGTAATAGATATGGGTGGGAAGAGCCAGGGGTCCTGCCCACAGCCCTGCTATTTCCCCATTATTCAGGTACCCTAGTGCTCACCCCAGCAGTAGCTCAGCGCATTATCCAGAGCGATGAACATCATTTGCATCCTTGCCCCGACAGCACCATGCTCAAACCATGCAGATCCGCTGCTGCCCTCCCACCTTTCCTCATCCTGTACACGTGCTGTTACAGTCCCRGTCTCTGCAAAGGCAGCGGGCTCTGCCTGGCAACACCCACCCATGTTTTTTTGCAGAGGTAGCTGCCTGCCGGTGCCCCTCCGCTCAGAGATGCTGCCCTTCCCCAGTGCCCCTGCTCCCAGAGCCAGCAGTCTCCCTGTGTACAGAAGCATAATTAGTTTAGTGTGGTTGCCTTTTGCACAGCAACATCTGTTTTGCATGGGCAAGGGAAAAGGAGGGAAGTAGTAAACATCATCTTTATTTTAGAAGGAAGAAAAACATTAAAAGCCTCTGCAGTGCCCTTTCCAAAGCCCTCTGGCTTTCTGATTTCTCTTCAGAAGACAATTCCGTTATTGCAGCCAGCTCCGGGGAGCTGTTTTGTTCTTGTGAGTGGTGCACATGCAGAGAAATTACACTTCTCCTGAAGAGCTCTTACGTGCATAGAGATGCTCTGTCAATGCCCAGCCTGGATGATTAACCCCAGGCTTTGGGTCTCCCATTCAGTCTGAGATGGTCTGCGGAGGCATCTACTTTCCCCCTGCTTCAGGAATGGAGAGTGCAAGACAGAGACGCTTCCCCTCTTGTTTTCTTCTCCTCTATATGGAAAGGTCAACTCCAGCCCTGCTGAGACTGTGCAAGGCTGCCAGGAGACTGCTGAACCCAGCTGCTGACAGGAGATGGGGTTGGAGGAATGAGGCTGCATCCGTCTTTCATAAAAGCAGCTGTTTTGCCACCTTGCTCTCTCACTGGGCATGGATAAAAATGCAGCTGGACAATGACCTGCTGCTGATGTTTCCCAATTTAAGGGTCTTTCAATGCATCCCCAGGCACCAGCTGGAGTCAGAGGGGGGAAAAGCTTCAGAATATCCTTGTCTACAAGTAGTGTTTGTGCCTGCACCTCTCTAGATCTGAGGGGATGCTTTCTAGGGACAGATGTTCAGGCAGAAAGCAGCTGTCTGCACAGGCTACCTCTGCCCAGATGTTTGCCAGTCCCCTCTGGCAAGGGGCCAGCCCAAAAACCAGGATGCAGCCATGCCCTGCTGCACCCCCACGTCAGCAACTGCATCCCCCATCCCTGCGAAGAATCTCCTTACTCACCTTACACAGGACTCAG
This sequence comes from Phoebastria nigripes, assembly GCA_035582835.1. NCBI lineage: Eukaryota > Metazoa > Chordata > Aves > Procellariiformes > Diomedeidae > Phoebastria > Phoebastria nigripes. The sequence continues at coordinate 2,044,735 of JAYKAV010000889.1, read as the reverse complement.
TCTCAAGTCTGGGAACCTCTATCAGGGAGGCCCTTTATAATAACTGTGGGTTGTTAAAAGATGTTACAAGATGTAAAAAAATGCAACGGCCATGGCTGTACCCCGTGTGTATAACCACCACTCCTGTAACCAGAGCAGTACGCAGAGCTTCCAACCTCCTGGGGAAACATCAGGTTTAGAGCCTGTGCTGGGGCTAATCCCTTCCCAGAGGAAACATGTGCCTCGCTGAAAATAAACATCCCCATCAGCAGCAGATATAAGCCTGTATTCTGCAATGTGATTCCTATCAGCTTTAATCTTATCCCTCAGGCTTACCACCTACCCTCCACGTGTGCCTCCTCATCATCAGAGATGGTGGCTGCAAACCCTGCCGCGCAGCTCTGCCTTTGCTTTTCAGTGGGTACATCAGCACCGAGAAGGTTTTCGGGGAGGCTGCAAGCTCGAAGCAATGGGCTGGATCAGGTACCAGGTGATGGCTCACATCCTGGTATAAACCCTGGGCCTTTGGAAGAGTTTGGAGCGATGTGAAGTTCACGCCGTCTCGGCTTGCAGATGCTCTCTTGCTCTGGGCTGTGCTCCCAACGCGGGCACCGGGAACGTCTTGTTTTACCATAACCGGTTGGCAAAGATTAGACAGTATTAGAGGGGATAACTTGGCAGAGCAAGTCTTTGAAGTCCGGATTAGTACCAACGGGTTATCTCCTCTCAGTTCTTAGGGCTGGGATGAGAGGAAGAATTAGATCATTAGCGATCCTCTCTAATTGTGCCATGATGAAAGGAGTAATCAATGCCTGATGCCTCCTCTGCACCAGCCGCAGGGGACAGGCTGCTCTCTGCTCAGATCTTTGCCTCCCTGGAGCACAGACCAGCTTTGTTGTGTTTACTCTGCAGCAGCTACTCTGCCCCCAGATTTTGGCATGCAGAGGCACAGGCTGGTGCTATTCCTCTCCCTGTTTACTTCAACCTAGAAGAGGTAAAGCAACTCATCTCCATCCCACGAGGAATTTCCAAGGCAAAGAATCTGAGGAAGAAAATGTTTCTCTTCTTGTTGCTACAACATTTGGTACCAATCGTCTCTTTCAGGTGCTCCAGAGATTGATTTTGCATCATCTGTCTCTTACTCAAGTTTCTGGCCCGATAATATCACAGCACAGACTACAGAAAGGTTACAGCAGCACCGGCGCGTGCTCAATAGGAAACACCATTAGGGAGTGGGATATGTGACAGCTGCTGCCTTCCTGCTGCTGCCTACAGCTGCTGCCAGCCACCAAGAGCATCTCTAAAAGCAAAGTCACAGCAAGATAAAAGTTATAACAAGACTTAGAGCAATATAGTGTTTCCGTGTGCCTCTCACTTAAATGGCTGTTTGGCTGAACCGCAGAGCCAGTGCTGTCTGTGCCGTACCGGGAGGGACAGGCAAGGGCTGGAAATGCAGCAAAGTGCCTCAAGCAGACACCTGGCTCCTCTTGCTCTTTGCTTTCCTCCCTGCTTTGGAAAGCAGGGGCTGAATGGGCAGAATTGAAAAAGTCTGAGCAAGGGCAAGTTTGTTGGGGAGCTAAAGATGACATCTAAATGGAGAATGGGGGGTGTGTGTAAAAATCTGCTGTTATCGCAGCTCGGCTCTCAGGACCACCTGGGTGATGCTCCTCAGTGAGGCAGGAGCAGCGGTACCTGGCCACAGCTTTCAACAAAAACATCCCCCAAAGAAATCAGACATCCAAACCACGCAACAATCCCACATCCAAACCAGCACTCTGAGCACGTCCAAAATCCGAGCCAAGATTCACCAGGCAAATACAATCCTAGTTTGTAAAGCCTTGCCAAATCCCACCACCCTCGAGCAGGGCACTCCTGGATTGTGGGAAAGACAGGAGGCAGAGTCCTAAAGTCTGGCTGGAGAAGGGATTTTCACTGCTTAAGCCCATCCTTGTCCACGCAGCTCCGAATGAGTTGGCAAATTTCCACCTCGGCAGCTTCAAGTGTATTTTCAGAGGGAGGCAGCCCTCATCCTCTTGCATGACCGACTCCTGCCATCTAGTGCTGCTYGGCAGCCCCGGCTCCCCACAAACGCCGGCTGCGCAGCACGCGGTGAGGCCGAAGGCCAAGTGCAAAAACCCACCAGGGACCTGGCGAAACAGCTCTTTCCAACGGGTCATGACACKGGCTGGGGCTTCAGGGCAAAAATCTAAGAAGAGCCCAAAGAAGGTCAGACGGGAGAGCAGAGGTCAGAGGAGGAGGGTCTTGGCGATGCTGTAAGGGGGGATGGAGAACAAGGGCTCTTCTCTGGTGGCTGCTCCCCAGCGCCCAGCACAGCTCGAAGGCAGAGGCTACACCGACCTGCAGAATCAGTCTGGCTGACCTCCTGGYGAGCGTGTTTGCTGCAGGGGCTGCACACGTGCCGGGCGGAAAGCCAGGCGCCGGCAGCCCCAGGCAGGCTGCCCTGCTGCCCTCAGAATTAAGAGCCTTTACATGGGGCTGGGGCCAGAGGGGTTACAAATGCAGAGTGGGAAAAGCCCCCCAGCTGCTCCACACTCCCACCCAGCACCGCTGCTTTGTGCCTTTGCAAGCTCACGCTCGCACGGGCACAGCTCTGGCATTGCAGGTGGGGTTGCACACGTGTTGCAGGCGGGAACAGCCACAGCCCTTGTCCGGCTCCCATCTTCAAGTCATGCAGCGAGCAGCTCTGCTCGCCTCTCCCCATTCACCCCGAACCCACACACAATCCCTTTCTACATAACCAGGCGAATCCATCAGTCATTCAGCTGCACGTGCATCACCCGGACCAAGAGGTTTGTGYTGGAAAGCCATGCTTGCAGGGCTGAGGGGGTCTCATACCCCCTGCACCCCACCAACTCCCCAGCTATGACCCTCCCAGCCCTCAGGGCTGCTTGCCTCCATCCCAGCATTGCTCCCCACCAYCGACACCCTGGCAGAGCCTCTCTCCAAGTGCTTTCACTATAAAAAAGCGGAACTATTAGGCAAATTTGTTATTGACTGTTTCATATTAGACTACTTTCTTTGTACTTTCATGGCAACACGACTAATAAAAATGCACTTTATCTTTCTGGATTTACGGGTTCGTAAAGCTGCTTTTGTGTACCTCGGGGAATCAGGGGATTAGAGCTGTATTAAACATCTCCAGTGAAAATGCCACTCAGGTGAAAAGGGGGAGGGAAAGGGGGGGAATTCAAGGGCAAGGAATGAGCAGAAGCAAAGTTGGCAAAAAATATGGGTTTAATATATTATCTAAAGAATAAAAACCTCATAAAAAAGTTATCACCAGGCAGGAGGAATTCATAATACCACTGCTTGTGAATTCTGCCTGGGAACTTCCTCCATAGATGAGAGTCATTAAGTAAAAGCGAGATACCAACGCGTAGCCTAGCTGGACAGCAAGGGAAGGAAGGAAAAGGTGGGGGGGAACTCATTAACACGATCACTCCTCCCTCCACAAAGAGCTTAACGTGTATCAAAAGCAGGAGATATTTCCAGCCACGGCAGCAGGAGGGCACTTTGGGGATGCAGGTTTGCATTGCTCCCGGGGGGCTGGAAGGAGGACGGCGGGAGCAGAGAGAAGGGACGACCTTGCACAGCAATGTCAAATGGCTTCAGGTATCACCAGGTATCAYGCATAGCTACGGTTTATTTGTAGTCGGCATGCAGTCTTATCTCTGAAGTCTTGTCTTGTACCTGAGAACTTTGCTATTGGAAATTATCATCTCATTCCAAACGTTTAAGGCTGTTGGCCAAAAATGTCAAAATGAAACAAAACCTTTGAGGAAGTTAATTTTGTTACAAAGTCATCTTTTCAATAAATCACTTTTACTGGAAAGTCATCAATACCGAGTTATCTTCACAAAGCCTTTGATTTCAGCCAAACTACTTTTCCACTCTGGTTAAAGCATTTCAAGCCTTGTCACTGCAGCTGGTGATCTAATCATCAATCCAGAGGAGTTAGTCGGGATTTATAGCAGTATGAGAGCAGAATCCACAGCGCTCACTACAAAGTGCTTTAGGATCTGTTACCAACAGAGTTAAGCTATTAAGTTCTACTTTTCAATGAGCTTTAGCAAAAGGAGTAAATTAGTATTTTTGTTTTCCATTCACTTATATCCATCATTTCCAGGCCTGAATCTCTTTGGCGACACAGACCCACTCTCCCATGCCAGTGGTCCCCTCTGCCCTGCGGTCACCCCCAGAGCAGAGATTAGCCCCTGCATTTTGATGCTGCATTTTCTCCTCCCTTTCCTTTGGCAAAGAGCCTTCGGAGAAGTTTGCCCACAATAAACACACACTTGATTTACAAACACCCTACTCTGGAGACATCTGAAGAGAGGGGTATATATCCCTGTAATTAATCCTCTGAGGGCACTAATGGCATAGGCAGCGCTGCTGGCGTAAGTCAGTTGCTACCAAACAGCTTGTGTTATCTAAGGAACAAGCGCGTTTCACACCCAATAAACATCCCTGGTGATGAGTGCTGCTAAACAGACTGTAAATCTGCCCCCGCCTCCCGCACACACATRGACAGGCACACGGGAGTGTTCCCCAAGGCAGCCCTCCTCTTCAACCAGACTTGGCGTTTTTCTTCAGCTCTCCATCCAGGGAGGGGATAGTTTTGCTGCAAACTCCTTAGGACAGGATCCACCTCCCGGGTCAGTCTCAGTTACAGGCTGCTTACCCCCACCACCCTGATCACTGTGCATAAAATCGCTGCTCCGCTGCCAGCACAGATGCGCCCAGTGGCTGAAACAGTTTGGATCTGTACAGCAACACATTTTTTCCCCAAATTCATGGCTGACCAGAAACAAGCACCATTTTATTTAAGCATCCCTGGATTCAGACTCCTTAAGGCTGCAAATGCCTCTACTTTAGTGCCGGGATATTTTCCCAACCAGCCAGTGCATCAGCAGTGCTTTGAGCCGAGCTCCAGCCCGGGTTTCTCAAACACTGCCCTCCTTTAAACCTCTGCACGCACAGCTGGGTGCTTGGAGAGATTTCCAGCAGAGTCAAGCTAAGGCTCAGCAGGCCCTTTACAAACCTCAGCCAGATGCCTTTCACCTGAGAAGCATCGTCCCCGCACTGCAAAAGYTGTCCCTGCGAGCTGCAGGACGCGGCAGGATCACCAGCCCCGCCGTGTGCTGTGATCCCCCCGGGAGCCACGGCTCCTGAGTCTGGAGAAAACTCCCTCCTTCTGTCTCTTTTTGAGACAGATCAAAAACAAAAGACCATATTATACTTAAAACCCATGATATAATAACAACAAGCTCTGTGACGATGAAAAGAGAAAACAGTAATATGAAATACCAGGTGAAAAACATCCTGTCTTAGCTTGGTTTATATTACTTATGTTTATGACAGCACTATCATACCAGCCACAATAAGATGAACGATAGGATAGATCAGTAAATATTATCTTCCTCCTGCAGAAAGAGAGAGAGCAAGTCCCAAAGGTGTTTAAGCAGTTTGCCAAGCCCAAAAAGTGACAAAATCTAATACAGGCTTTGCAAGAAGAGGTTCCCAGAGCCCCCCACCGCATCCAGCTCCCCCACAACACGCATGGTTACGGCTCTGCGTTTTAGAGCACAAGAAATATGGGCTCAAGCCATCTACACGGCTGCTGTCAAGTATTATTATTATGTATTGTTTTTGTTCCTCTACTCCCTAACTACAAAGTCTTTGTCTGGCTCACCTGTAAGAAGCAGACAGTGCAAAGCAAGGAGTCTTCCTCCACTGCTTCCAGGAGGGGGCAGCTGTTTAAATACCTTTATTAAAGCTGATCCTAAGCTCTTTAGGTCAGAAATTGTGTCGTCTTGTGTTATCTACAGTCTTGCCCCGATGGATTATTGCAGAGGCAAATTCAAAGTGGTGCGAGGCTCTGTGGTACCAGGCTGTGAGTACCGTCCAGCTCCGAGATGGATCCCACCTCTCCCTGATGCAGGGAAGAGCCAAGCACATTTCAGAGACTGCAGGGAGGGGAACAGCTGTGGCAGTTGCACTGGAGCAACTATATTAAATTAAGGGAGGATTTGTCAGGTGCTGGAAGCAGGGATCTATTTTAATGGTGCAGTGTTTTACACCAAGAGCCCGACTCAGGTATGTCAGAGTTATACACACATATACATGGACACAAAACATAGGGGATTAAAAATCCCTAGGGTATCAATTTTCATGTTTTGGGCAATAAAAACCATCTGGGATGGTTTCACATGCTGGTGAGAGAGGCAGACAAATGTCAAATGCAGTGAGAAAAATTGGAATATGCAAATGATTTTCATCAACTACAGGCAATCAGCCATGTTGCTGCTCACGCCACGATTCTGCTCAACTTCCAAAATAGTTTTCTTGAGCCTCATTTTCTTTCCACAATTACCTTTTCTTTCTAACAATCAGATACTTGCAAACAATCATCCAGAGGACTAAGGGAAGAGTTATACTAAATGCAGGAATGTAATAAAAAAATTTCTTGTTAAAATATTACATTACCTTTCAGATATGTACAATACCACAGAGAAAATTTTGAATTCAGCAACACACGCATTCCAGGATTATAGAAAATCAAATTTTGCTCTCCAGATTACCAGGATTTCACCAGACAAACCCTTAGTGTGTATGCACTAGTTTATAGCCCAATTACCTCGGTAATACCTTTTCTCTGGACACACACATTTAACTGTTTCAGAAGCCTTAAAATTATACACAGTTACAATACATAAGGTGAAGACACAGTTCTGCTTAGGGATTTTGGTAGTGACATGCGTTTTAAGTACAACTCAGATGTTTCTCACCAGGTGGAATTTCCCTGCATTACCAGGCAGGAGGCTTTTACTGATCGTTATTTTAACTAACACCAAACCTATTGAAACAGCGGCTGAATCCCTCGCTGTTGGGCAACACGCTTCGGGTCGTTCCCATCCATCCCCCTCTGCTTCAGCGGCACGGCTTAGCTCGCACCGCGCACGCGCCTGAGCCTCGGCTGCAGTGACTGCTCTGACCTACAGCCTGCCCTCGGCCCCTTGTTTCCCCTGGTCACCTCTTGGGAGATGCTTTTCCTGCCGTCTCCCCTTTTATTTTTTCCTCCTTTCCTAAACAGGCCAGTGAACGCTTCCACTATTGACTTTTAAGCATGGTCTTGAAAGCTTTATGTGAGTGTTAAACCTCTGTCAGTGCTAATAAAACCATGGAGCTGGAAATATTTGCCATTGGGAGGGTGACTACTGAGAGGAGGAGGGAGGGAGGGCTGGGGAGACCCGAACGACAACGCTCTGAAGGGAAGATAAAGACGACGGAAACTTTGAGAGTTGGTTTTCTGTAGCTGGCAGGGAACTCGCCTGCAATTTCCAGGAGAGACAGGAGGACTTCTGCCTCCGGGAGTTTCCTCTGTCAACTTCACAGGCGGCAGTGGAGGCTCTGCTGGTTTCTCCTGGATTAAAAGCACTGCGGTTGCCACCTGAAGATGCTTGAACAATTCTGTTTAGAAACAGTCTCCCTCAATGTCACATAACTTCCCCCTTCCTCTGCTTCAAAAGAGAGAGGGAGAGGGCAGGTTGCTGATTTTCACCAAACCTGGACATTTTCTCCCTTTCAGAGGACGGCTGCCCACTGCTAACTCCCACTGCCTGCTGGAGCCCTTCCTTTTCCCTGCAGAAACTGTTCTGCCTGGGTTTCAATTACCCTTCCCAAACCCTGCTGGGCACCGATTCTTGCTTCCTTCCATGCTCTTTGGGAGGATAAGGCTCTCAAACCGCAACAGCGACCTTCACCTCGAGATTTCAGCGCATTTAACAAATGCAAGGGGATGGCCACCACTGTGCAGAAAGCCATCACAGGGACGTCAAACCCAAAGCATCCTCCAGCCACCAAGCAGAGCTCCTCCTTGCACGGCTGGAGTAGCAGCCACCACAGACACGGCTCCCAGACACAGCCCAAGCAGAAGAACCGGAGCTTCATTACAATGTGCCACTCCAACTAAGTACTCGCCTGAATGTTGACAGGGATTGGAAAGGAGAGGAGTAGGAGCACCTGGGCTGCAACATTTAGATATTAATATGGAAAACCTCTTACTGATAACTTTTTCTCATTATTTCCATGTTATTGTAATTTCACGCAAACTTCTCCTTCCCAACACTGCTCCTGACTGCCGCTACACTTGTTTGGAGCTGGATCTGCCCCCCAGCAATGCTAATAATGGCTTCCGGATCATTTTTATTCATTTTGTGTTTCACTCACAGTACTTCATGTGACTTATGTATCCCCTGAAGCTCATATTTCTATTTGAATTGCAGGGCAAGTAGTGGATTTTAACATTCTGACTGCACACACATTCTCCTTTCCCTCAAAATGAAAGGTCATTTGAACTTTGAATTGCATTAGCATGACATTTTTCTACTAAATTACCCTGGTTGCACTCAGTCTGAAAAGAAACAAACCCCTTTTAACTTTGTGTAGGTTATGCAGATGTCTAAACACCAGAGGCAATGCACAGGGGAGAGAAGAGGAGGGGAGAGGTCTGCAGCACTGCTTGGCATCCTCACCCCAGGAGAGGCAAAGCCCATCTGAGTCCTCCAGATCTGAGCCAGGAGCTACCTGATCCCTTTCCAGGACAGGCTTGGAGCACCGAGGTCTGAACATTAGTCACCGACTCAGCAGCCGCCAGCAGCACCGGCTCTGTGCAGCTGGGACGGCTTCACATCTACATCGGCGAGGACAACACACCAACTTCGGCAGACCATCCACCCACCCCTGCCCTCGCACACCCCACACCCTCCTCCTGGCCACTGCAGGATGATGGATGTAAGAAGCACCAATATTTAGAGACTTGTTTTTCAATGCCCACCCCATGGGCTGCATCTCTTTGGTGGTAAAAAATGTCCCTGCTCCCTGCTTTGGGAGGCTTTCAGGTTGCAGGATGCCAGATCCTGCTCAGATCCAGGGGAGTTGTTTGTTGTTTTCTGGGTTCTTTTGAAGACAACCACGCGGTATCAACAGGTGACAAATGTTTTAGGCCTGGAGAAATATTTCCACCGCCTGTGCCATCACAGCTTCCCCCTCAACTCACAGCCTAGTTTATCCCCCCCATTCATTCAACCTCATCAGTGGTTTGATCCAAGTGACTCACACGCTTCACCACCACATTTTATATTACGAGACACTTTTCCATGCCCAAACGGGCTCTTCTCAGGATGAATCTCCTGGCTCTGTAGACCTCTGCCTCTCACATTTACAGGCAATGCATTTCCATCTGAAGAGGAATTTTAAAACTATTAGTCAGGGAACACAGCAGATAGTAACTATAGCAATGCATCAATCACAGCATGGTAATTACACACCACCGGGTTGCCTGTAAAAGCTGGTCTACCTGGCAGAAAATGGCAGTAATCAGCCTATTGGCAGCAGACAATACAGCATCATTTGTAACTCTTATGGCTGCATGTTCTTCATTTTACAGGGGCTGGATGCTAATCAATGAGTTGCCATAGTTACCCGACATCCCTGGCCATCAATACACAATGAGATGCAAGGAAATTAGAGGGGCTTTTAGTCACCACTGCTGGGGAGGAGTTGGGGGACCTGGCCAGCTTTAAACTCCCCTCCACCCTGTGCCTACAGGTTGGAAGCTCTGGGCTTGGGCAGATGGTTTGAACTCTGCTCCTGGCTTCTTCTCGATGACCAAAGGGATGCAGCCAGAAGAAACCAACTTACGTTCTGAACACCACAGCCACCTCCCAGCCCTGTGCACTGAAGAAGGTCCCTGGAAGAGGTTGAGGGGTGGCAGAGCCACAGTGCATCTCCACGGAAAGACGAGGGGCAGCTCCTAATGAGGAACAAGGCACTGTCTCTAGCCCATGAGCCAGCAGTGCAGAGATGGAAAACAAAGACTGAGGCTGGAAAATGGAGGAAAAGGCAGTCAGATGGCATTGCCAAGGTCACACAAGGAACCCGCAGCAGAACGCAGCACAGGTTGTCYGGTGAAACAGGCAGAGGCTGCCCACAGCGACTGCCAGCCCATAGGCTTGGCCAAGGTCAGAAAGCAAAACCTGCCCCAGTGTCAGAGATGTTTCATCCTAGTCAGGCTTGTGTTCCCAGGAATAGCAAGGGGTTTTCGCTAATAACCTAATTACTTTAATATGCATCAGTATTAAAAAAAGAAAATGACATTTGATGTTTGCAAAATTTAAGTCTAGTTATGAATCAGTTTCCTAGATTGTTCTTATTAAAGTAATTAAATTACCTGTTGCATGTTGAAATCTCCTGGGAAACCATGAGAGTTTTTCCCCTCTTTGGGGGGTTTCGGGGAGTCACTGCTCTGGGGACCCAGCATATGAGACATGCCAAGGGCACTGTTGGCCACGCAATGGCAGGGCAAGGGGGTCGGGGGTCCCGGGCTTCACAGCAAGCTCCAGGGAGTGACCTGCTCTGGTGCAGCAGCTCAGCCCTTTTTAATTGAAGGGCCATCTAAGCTTTTCCAAGAAAGACTCTCAATAGCAGCTAGCCTTTTCTAAAACCATCCAAGGATTACCATCTGCAGCATTGCCTTTGTGTTTCGTTTATAACCACATAAAAGGTAGGCTGAACCTTGAATGCTCATTCTGTTTGTCTCCATTCCCTCTTCGCTTCAATGCACAGGCACATCCACAACATTTTAAAAGATAAACATCCACAGGGATTTCACAGACCAACCACGCCAAGCTTCACGGATGAAATGAGAAAGAGCAGGACAGAAAAGGCACTGAGGGGCAGCCCGACTGCTGATTACAGGAAGACACAGGTTTTAGGACCAGCAGTTCCTGGCCCAGCACTGGGAGAGTGCAAAGACCAATGTCCAGAGCAGACTGCAAGAGTAAAGAGATGAAGTATTTTTAATTACGCTCTGGTTTTAGGATTGATGCTCGCCCTTTCTGTGCCATCACTTCTCAGCTAATGTGGAAGATGAGATCCAAGGAGCTGCTTGCTACCAACAGGGAGGAGAAAATCAGACAGCAAAGCCCAGCACAGGGTGTTGCTGCTTTATAATCATCCAGTCCAAACTATTCACATGCAAAATGCATGAGCTCCATCTATTAGCAGTGCCATTCTCAGGTGGCTCTCAGCAGGCCCCTTGGCATGGAACAAGGTTTGTTGATGTGGAATAACACACACTGTAAACACATTTTAGTATGCATGAGGAGTAGGACCAAAACCACTCAAGAACGAGGCCAGGATGGAAGGAGGAGGCTGGCTCCCCACATAGCCTCRGCCAGCAGATACCCAACTACTCATCTCTGCCTCTTTCCAGGTATCTGCTCTCCCCTTGACAGGCTGTGGACAGCAAGGTCCTCCCTTTCCCCGGCTTAAGCAGAACCACTCACAACTGCTGAGTGGTTCAAAATGGGACTGTTCTTCCCTCCCCTACAGCAGGACACTCCCATGGGAACATAGATCCCAGATCCTCAAAACCCTACAAAAACCACCAAGCAAGGTGCAAAGGTGCAGCTGGCGCAGACATACAGGATCTCAGCACCAGCCCGATTCCTGTTCACCCACCACACAGCCAATTCCTTCATTCTTTGCACAGGACCACTTTTGCCCTATTCCCCGGGGCTCGAGGTGTTTTCCCCCTTGGCTGTCCCCAGGGAAAACCCCTGCGAGGCTGTCCTGCCCTGTCTCAGCACCCTTTTCCAGGGGTGACCCCCAGCACATTTGGAAAGCACCCAGTCCTTCACCCATTTGGAGAGGAAACAACTTCTTCCTTGCTGTTCTGGTCTTGGTTTATTGTTGTTATTATTTTAGAGTGAGAATTTTTTTTTTTTTTTAAAGGAATTAGGGACACTTGCAAACAGCACCAGCAGCCTCTTGTGGGCAAGGCGAGTCCTACAGCCGTGAGCACCCGAACCTCGGGCCCTGGGCTGCAGGCGCTTGTGCAAGTTGTCTCGTTGCTCACTTGGCCAAGGAAACGCAGCACAATCAGACCCTCAACTCTCCTTCCTTCAAGATCTAAAAATAAAAGTAAAACGAAACACCTACCCACAGGCAGGATGCTAGCAGTCCCTGCTTCACCTCTGGCATCTTGCCTCAATAAACCCTTTAAGACCACCCCTGACTACATTATGCCTCTGCTCCGTGCACAGATCTGCTAACAGAATTAACCAGGAATTACATGTAAAAGACATTACATTAGAAGGGCTTCACCTGACAAAATTACCTTGTGACTAAGCGATTAAATCAGCTTTCTCTACCTATTGCACTGTCTAGGCTGAGTGCTGACTTCAAGTCACACTCTGCATAGATAAGCCAGACCTTATCTTGTCAGCAATCCTGTTTTCTCCTCCAGTGTCTCCCACTCAGGCATAGCACAGCCATGATTTTATCTCGCAGCAGGACCACTCAAACCAGATGCCACTCAGCTTGCTCCAGGCTAACCTGGGATTTACTTAGAACACTGTCTTTAACATGCTGCCACTTGATAAACACAGTGTAGATACAGGAGATGGCCCACAAGTCCATTAAGGACTAAGTAGACAAGAAGGGGGAAAATATTTTGCCCAAGACCATCCAAACCCAAGAACTGTGCCAAAGCCAGCAGCATAATCCTCTCAGCTCACAGCAAGCACAAAATTGCTAAATCCCACTCCCTCCCCAGCAAAATCCTGTCTATCCCCACCTCTGCAAGCCCACATAATCATCTTTTTGGCTTCCTAACACAGCTTTTTAAGTAAGATGGACCCTCTCAAGAGGATACAGATCTTTATCACGGGGTGAGCAATAATTAGAGTTTTTATGGAAAGGCCTGAGATGACTGGAGCCAATGGAACATCCATCCCAAAGGAGCTCTCCCCGGGCACGCTGCAGAGCTGGCTGTGGCCAGCCCAGGGAGTAGCAGAGCCCAGGGCAGCACCAGCTCCTCCGCACAGGCACCGGTCCCTCCCACGACCCCCCGTCAGCCCCTCCTCACATAAGGTACCGGCCTTTTGCTGGGTTTCTAGCAAAAAATCTCAGCTCTGCCCCCTCTCCATTAACCAGCTGGCTGTACGGAGTTGCCAAGTGCAAACAAACAGAGCAAACCATCCCTCTTGCTCCAGAAACATCACAGCCCCTCATGCTTTTCAGAAACAAACAGTCCCCTGAGCAGGGAAAACAGCAAACCCTTTTTCCAGGAGCATTTTGTGTTGCAAGTTCTCCCACACCTCCAAAAGGTGGAGAATACCAGGCTCCAGGCCAGATTGCAGACCACCACCTGCAACACGGCTGTCCCACATCTCCCTTCCCCACACTTTGGAGAGGATGCAGAGAGCAGCCAGGAAAAGGGTTTGCATCTCTGTTTCTGCTTTATTTTTTCCTCTGGGCTGTTAATTGCTAACCAGAGAACACCACCCACACACTCAGGTGGCTCTGCGTCTGGGGACCACTCTGTTCTGCCACAGGAGGAACAACTGCAAAGCACACAGTCCTGCCCATACCTGCCTTAACCTGGCCAGGTAACAACCAGAGCAACAGCACAGACCGCCCGGGCACGCGCACGCTTACCTGGGTCAGCAGGCTCTGCCACAGCTCTTAARCTTCCAGCTTTTCCACCTGCAGCCAAACCTTCTGTGTTCCCCAGGAGCCCTTTTATGGGCTTCATCCGACCCACTTGCACCACCCTCGGGTGCTCCCCAGGTGCCAGGAATTCCCTAATTGCCCTCTGCTCCCAATTAACCCTTTCAGTTCTGCTGTGGGGTACCTGCACACTCATGGCTCTGCTTTTGTGGGCATCCCTCGTCTCCCAAAAAACAGCTCTTACACATCTGAGCCTCCTGCCCTGGGTTGAGAGGCCATTGCTGCTGTGACTGCTCGGGGGAAAAATGGCATTTCCTTACAACTCTTGGGCCTCGAGACTGGTATCTGGGCACTGTTATCTTCGATAGATGTGCAAATCCAGGAGGCGTGTGTTGGGACTGAGCTGAGACGGAGCCTGCAGAGCTGCCGACGGGTCACTGGGCTGTTTGCAGCAGAGGCAGCTCTCCTGCCTGCCTGAGCGAGGATGGGGGAAGTATCATTCTCCTGCCTCCCCCGACCAGGCTTAGCTTAAATCAACTTGAAACTGATTTAAACTACTCTGGAGAAAAAGCAGAGAAGAATAGCTGCTTCGGGTTTTGCCCTGATTTAGTGAAACCAGTTTATATCTGTGTTTATGCAGACCCCACTTCAATAAATCCCTGGATTACTGCTTGCATTTGTAAGTGATTTAAGGGATTCGAATTTGCAACAGCGTAGCCAAATCGGTATTTCACACCAGGGCAAAATAAATAAACAAATGGAGGAGAGGAGCCCTGAGACCCCACTGAGGCTGATTTCACATGMACTGTCTCCCGCTCCTCCCCAAACGAAGCACGGGAGCCTCTCACGCCGAGCTGCGCTGCATCCCCCAAACTGTCCCTGTGGGGCCTTTTAACCCAGTTTAAACATCCTGTATTTGAGTTGGGATAAAACCTCATTACGAAAGCTCTCCTTTCAGCTCCGCAGTGGATGCTACACCACAAATATTTCACCCTGCACAGAGAGCTGGGGTTAACCGATGCCCAAAAAGTGCCGTGAGCCCCCCAGGAACCTTGGCAAAAGCAGGGTGCGGGGTCCAGCCGTGGGTGCAGGCAAGGGTAAATGCAAAGGGGTTTTGCACGCCCCAAATTAACAGATCACCAGTTCCCCTTGAATGATGACCTCGTCTCTGCTCAGGTCTGGGGATTCCTGAACCGTGACCGCACTGAAGCAGACAAGGGCTGAGTCACGATTGAGAAAAAAAACCACTTCCCTAAAAATACTTCCTGGCATCCTTTTGTGGCCTCCTGCCCTGCACAAACACACCATGATGCCCTCCAGTGCGTGGCGAAATAACCCCACATCCTTCAGTCCCGACCCAAAACTCAGCCCAGGCCGCATCAGAGCATCATTTTCAGGAAGGGGTCCCCACGGCAGCCATGTCCAGCACAGCCCTTCTCCCCGTGGCAGTGCGGCTCCCACCTCCCAGCCCAGCCGGGTCCCCCCCAGGGCAGACCCCCCCAGGCTGCTGGGTGCCCCTGGCTCTGCTCATCCTCCCACCAAGGGACTGACGTCTCCGCAGGGGACGGGTACACCGAGCCCCGACCCGCCACTCCCGCTGCTCTAATTGCATATCTGCGAGGTGGAGAGCTGCTGTAACCACAGCCCTGGCACGCTATAAAAGCACATAAAGAAACATATGTGATCATTATGCAAAGGACTCGCTCCTTTATGGGGTTTGGATTATAGTTTATAATATACGAAGCTAAACTGCAAAGCGCATTTGGTTTTTATGGGCGCCATAAACATGAGCGGCAACACGCCTGGGAAAGAGCAGCTGGGCCAGGCGACAGCACGAGGGGCATCATGTCCCCATCGGGATGTGGAGCAAACGACGCCGGGTGAACCCAAAAATAGGGATCTTGTCCAAGCCYCTTTGGCTCTGCTGCTGCTCTGCCACAGCGTGGGGTGAAGGGGCCCCTGGGCAGCAGCATCCCCCTCCTGCAACCCCAGCTCAGCCCCAATCCCCAGGGGACCGTGAGAGCAGCATGTCCCACTGCTGTCCCATGTGCAGAGCAAAGGAGCAGGAGGAGGAGAAGGGGAGACCCTTCCCTGTCTTTTTTTTTGGGGGGGATATTCCCCGGTGCATAGTTCACACRTGGCCAGGAGTCTGGGGAACCCAGAGGAGGGTGATGGCGGTGTCAGCCCAGCCGCCACGCTCACCCGCTTGGCTGCAAATCTCATCTTTTATTGTGGTAATTGCCAATGCTTCCACCGCCGTGAAAATCAAATCGCTCTGTGCAGAGATAAGGCCAAGGCCCAGCCCCGCACCGGGGAGGAAGGATATGGGGGAAAGGAGCCGTACGGCAGCTTTTTATCACAGGGATGCAGAGGAGAAAGGGATGGGAAATATAAGGAGACCAGTTGGGGATTTAGGTGATTTTTTGCAGCCCGCAGAGCGGGGCATTGCTGGTCGGGAAAACAAAGAGGGCCTGAGCAGTGGAAGGGCATAATCAGTTTTTTCCTTGCCTTTGCTCAAGCTCTTTCACCGCCATTTCCTCCAAGAGAAATGCTGTCACCCTCAGCCCAGTCTGAACCTCAGGCTGCATTTCTCCTTCCTCCCCGAGCCAGGGCACATTTGGGGTCCGGGGTGCAGACTGGGGTGGGTTTGGGGTCCAGGACACAGGCTAGGGCTGCATTGGCAGAGTAGGAAAAAGCATCTGTCAGCATCCTGCTTCTTTCTACTGTTTCTAAGTCACAAAACCATCCAGCTCTCCATTGCCTGACGTGGCACAGCGTCATCCCCAAAAGCTCCCCGAGCCAGCCCTGCCAGCCCGCATCTCACGCCGGTTGCGGAGCTCTGCACATCTCCGGAGCTGGCTGCGCTTCAGGCCTGGAAGGATTTCATAAATATTTAAGCAAAACGCTTTCAGCGTGATACATGTATGGTGTGTGCTACTTACACCGAGCACCAAAACTGAAATATATAGGGATAACTCCGTGTGGGTACCACATTCACAAACGCTCTCTGCAGCCGGTCTGTCCCCAGCTGGGTCAATGATCATCGCTTTGCCCCAGCCACCGATGGGGAATTTTTAATTTAAACAGCCCCTTGGAAAAGCAGGCACATATRTCTGCTCATGGAGAAATCAGCCGGCTGCTGACATGAGTTGCTCAACGATTCCCCATGGGAGAGTCATCTCCRGCGAAAGGGATTTGAAAAAACAACACGGGTGTTTCACATGCGGCTGCTCGACAGCTTCGACCCCACCACAGCCACCCCTTCCCTTGTCCTCCCCAATGTCCTCCCCTTGCAAAACCTGAGGACCAGGCTGTCTCAGCCATCTCCCTCCCTGCACAGCAAGATCCCAAACATCCGAAGGGAGAAGAGGAGAAGCACGAGTCTCTGCTGTCCCGGCGCCGAGTGCAGCCGGTGCAGCCTGTGCGATGCCGTCACCCATGGGTGCAGCCCCCCGTGGCACAGCCCGCTCCCCGGTTCCGGTGCCCCCGGGAGTAGCCCCTCGCACTGCCCCTTCGCTCCCCGCTCCTGGGAAGTCCTGGCTGAGGCCAGGCTTTGCCCTGAACACACCTTCGGGTGCCCATGGCAAAGGGAGACGCAAGGGACCCCAGCCCTTGGTGGCTGCGGGGGATCCAGCTCCCTTCAAAGCCCTTAGCACGGCAGCCTTTCCCGACAGCCCTGACAACAGGAGCATCTTGGCCTGACCAGAGGGAAAATTGGCTCTGGAAGGGAGTGGAAGAGCCCCAAAAGCTTTGCTCTGAAGGGTGATGTAACCACATTTCCCTCCTCAAAGATCCAGGATGAATTATTTAGACCTCTGGTGCAGCAGCTCTGCTGAATTATTTAGGGGGATTTGGATTTGTAGGCCAATGAAGCAGAAGCAAACTGAGCTGAGCAGCACATTGAATAGTCCCAAGAGAAAGCCAGGCTCTTTTTCCTCTTCTTTTTCCCCGGGTAAGCGGTAGAAAAGCAGCCTGTACAATAGTCAGGGTGAGTCCTGGGAGCGAGGCAGGCAGACGAGTCAGACAAACTGCTTTTTCCAGCAGAATATTTTTGCTGCCCAACTGGTTACTGGCGCGTGTGCAGGGCTGGGAGATAAGCATTGCATAACCCAGTGAGTAATGCCGAGGAGGAGGGGAGGAACAGGAGGAAAAGGCTGCAAGAGGGAAAACCTCTGCTCCTCTCTACCCGGTGAAAAACCCCGCCTGAGCTCCGGGGTCGGAACAGCACAGGGGCTTGGGAGATTGCAGCTCTGCAGCTGATTTCTCTTTCTGACCCCAGATGCAATGCCCGGCTCCAGCTCCTGCCTGCAGCTTGCGATTACCCACTCGCTCTCCCTACCTTCACCCACTGAGATACCATCCCTCAGCTCCCTCCGCAAATCATAAGCAGGGTTTGGAGTGCACGATGCTCTAGAAGATAATATATCTGAGGGTCTGTGTACGTTTGCCTTTTGTCTTGAATGCCCCGAGGAGCCAAATTTTCCAGCTTCTCTTTCTGGCCCTGAGGACTAGAAACTTTGTTTACTATCAGAGCTCCTGTGATGAAATGACGCCAGGATGACGCTTTAGAAGAATTCCCGGCTGCTGCATGAGATCTGGACTAGACAAGCAAGACTTTGCGGTGTGACCAGGATGTCCAGCTAACAGATACCCAGATTAGCATCGCAGATCAATACCGAGAACCACACAGCAACTTATCGCTGTTTTGCAACTCCACCAGGCAGAGGAAGCTGCTTTGTTTAACTGCGAAAGCAAACTTTGCTCTGAGGCTCTGGGGACGTAGTCTGGGCTTGTCTCTATTTCAGCATCAAGCAAAGGAAGAGGCTGAAGAGCTACCAAGGAGCTGAGATGTGCTCTTATCATTAATTTTAATGGGAAAGGAGAGGATGAATCCCAGAAGTGGAAGAGGAAATTTCAGTCTGCCTTTATAAGCTCAGATGTGATACGCTTTTCTCATGACCTTTTGGGGTTTTTTGCTGCTAAACTGCCTGGGATTGAAACCAGGGCTGCTGGCCTCTTCTTGGGGCTCCAGGAAAGGGAGCAGAGAGCAAAGTCCGGTCTAAGTAGGCTTGAACGCACCAAGTGAAAGTCTGCTGCTACGCTGGGAAAGCCACATGGAGTTTACTTTTTATTCCAGCTTTGACTGGCTTTATTTTATCTAAAATCACAGAGCGTGCAAGAAGAGAGCACAGAGGAGTGCTGACAAGTGTCATGTCGGTGCCACGTCATAGAATCACAGAATCATAGAATCCTTTAGCTTGGAAAAGACCTTTAAGATCATCGAGTCCAACCGTTAACCTAGCACTGCCAAGTCCACCGCTAAACCAGGTCCCCAAACACCACATCTACACATCTTTTAAATACCTCCAGGGATGGTGACTCCACCACTTCCCTGGGCAGCCTCTTCCAATGCTTGACAACCCTTTCGGTGAAGACATTTTTCCTAATGTCCAATCTAAACCTCCCCTGGCGCAGCTTAAGGCCATTTCCTCTTGTCCTATCCCTTGTTACTTGGGAGAAGAGACCGACCCCCACCTCGCTGCAACCTCCTTTCAGGGAGTTGTAGAGCGCGATAAGGTCTCCCTCAGCCTCCCCTTCTCCAGGCTAAACAGTCCCGGTTCCCTCAGCCGCTCCCCATCAGACTTGTTCTCCAGACCCTTCACCAGCTTCGTTGCCCTCCTCTGGACACGCTCCAGCACCTCAATGTCCTTCTTGTGGTGAGGGGCCCAAMACTGAACACAGTATTCGAGGTCACTGCCCCAGTCCTGCTGGCTACACTATTTCTGATACAGGCCAGGATGCCGTTGGCCTTCTTGGCCACCTGGGCACACTGCCGGCTCCTGTTCAGCCGGCTGTCGACCAACACGCCCAGGTCCTTTTCCGACAGGCAGCTTTCCAACCACTCTTACCCAAGCCTGTAGCGTTGCATGGGGTTGTTGTGACCCAAGTGCAGGACCCAGCATTGAGCCTTGGTGAACCTCATACAGTTGGCCTCAGCCCATGGATCCAACCTGTCCAGATCCCTCTGCAGAGCCTTCCTGCCCTCCAGCAGATCAACACTCGCACATTAAGCACTCAACACTCACTTCACTTTGTCCTTAAACACCGTCAGGAAGGGTACAGTCGGAGGGGATTAGCTGGATGGATTCTCCCCTCCACCTCAACCAAAACAAGAAATATCCCCAGCCCTGGATGGAAATCGCTTTGTGCAGCACAATGAGAACAATATCACAGGCACGTCAGGGATATCAGCTGGTGGCTTGGCCACAGCAGGGCTGAGCTGATTAATATGCATCACCCCCTGCACAACAGCCTTGCAAAGCTTAAAGCAAAGCCCGCATGATACATAAGTAGCCACCGCTAGCATCAGCCGAGATCCTCCTTGGCCACATACATAAGCTCCTCTCTCGCTATCTTGCAGATCGCTGCCCTGGTATTTACCCACCGACAGGATGGCTAAGCCAGCTTCTTTTCTATTCTGCAAGATAGCCCGTGTGAACGCGCACATGTCCCTGCAGCTCCACCGCAATTATGCCGAGCAGGTTCACAGGCTAATTGTCATTTGTAATCCACCTGCGCAGCCAAAATGATCAAACACCAAACACTCATTCTTCTCTGCTGCATTTCATCTCCAAATCCCTGGGCAGGGCCAAGCACAGCACTTCTCCGCTTCCAGGGAGGGCGAACCTACTGCGGGGATGCATTTTCAGCTTACTATTTGCCAAGGTTTTCAGGAGGGATGAGGGCTGATGCTCCCAAGCGCTCAGCAATCCCACGGGCACACCCCAGCCCTGAAGCCCCGAGTCCCCGCTTTGTCACCTATAGAAAGGCTCGGACTTTGGGCAGCCCCCCAGCAGCGCTCTCACATGCAAGCTGAACTGCAGCCGGCTTTACGTGTTGCCGCTTTCTCCCCACTTGGAAGGGAAATACCCGGACGTGTGGTTTTGGGAAGCAAAGCAGGGCACCTCTGTCCCCCGCACCGGGGTGGCCGTGACACCCCCCTGTGCT
This sequence comes from Phoebastria nigripes, assembly GCA_035582835.1. Classification (NCBI taxonomy): domain Eukaryota; kingdom Metazoa; phylum Chordata; class Aves; order Procellariiformes; family Diomedeidae; genus Phoebastria; species Phoebastria nigripes. Next base: position 2,024,212 of record JAYKAV010000889.1, on the reverse strand, counting down.
GGGGCACAGCCTGGCCCACCCTGCCCGGCTGCTGGCCCTGGCACCAGGGATGCCCCCTCCTCACGCCACCGGCACTTCCCAGCTTGGCTTCACGTCTGGTGCCTGTATCGCTATTTAAAATTCATGTGCAAAAATAAAGGCACTATTTATTCTACCAGCATCCTCGTCCTGTTCCTCCGGGTACCATCTGAGCCCTTCAACCCTCCGGAGCATTTTGCAGGTTCATTTCCTTTTCCCAGGCTTGCCTCACTCTTCCAATATTGCTTCATAGCTCTGTAGGGGAAAAAGTCATTAAATACACCTAGTTCTTGCTTTTATCACTGATCTTATTATCTTGAAATACCCCTACAGAGCAGTAAATTAGTATGAACTAAGTTATATCCAATTTCAATGGATTTGTAAATAATTTGTCAGTAAAAAAAGAGGAAAAAATCCTCTCTTTGTCATTTCTGCTTATCCTTTATCCTAAAATATAAGGGAGAAGGGACTCTTATTCAATCTATCCACGCAAATCCACTTAGGGCTGTATCCCGGATGACTACGCTAAGTGATTAAGAAAGACTAGTATCAAGTGGAAGGGATCAGGGACTGACTCACTCACCCACTACCTGCGCCCTGAACACAGCCGGTCCTGGCACTGCCAGCAGCAGCCGGAGATGCCAGACTCGAGCGAGGCGGGTGAGCATCTCACCCACTCTCTGCCCCAATTTACCCCAAGGAAACAAGGTATTTCATCACCCGTTTGCAGCGAGGGTGCAAAAAGTGGATTATTTTAATTTTTTTCGGTTGGATTTTGTTGGAGGAATTTTTAATCTCTCCGTTAATGACGGCAGGAGAGAGGGGCATGTTTGCAGAGAGGTCTTTCACCAGGGCTCAGCTCCCAGCATCGGGGAAAACCAAGCTCCACACCACGCTGGCAGGACAGTCCCCCCAGGACACAGGCAGGCATCTGCCYGAGCACCCCACGGACGGGCAGGGGCTGAGCGCTCTCCCCGCACCCCTCAATAACCCAAATCTCTGCGAGGGCCCTTTACTTTTRCTCTCCGGGGCTCCCTTGCCCTGGGAAGGCTTCCAGGTGACTCGGGGAGGTGAGGCAACACCACGTAGTCAGACTTGTTTGCGGGGGCGAGGACACGGCAGACGGGGCGAGTGCTGACTTGAACGAGACGGATGAGCCGGGAAGGACGAGTTTCAGCCCAGGAGGAGCTGCTCCAGCATGAGGCCGATGAGGAGGCGATGCGGGCTGGGGGACGGCGGCCCCCCCCCAGCCAGCCGGGGACAGCCAAGGGACACAGCGGGGCTGTGGCCCCCCTGCCACCCCGTCCCCCCCATGATGGTTGAACTCCTGAGCTCCTGGCTGCAGAATCTGCCCAAGTCAGGAGGATTCCTGAAAAGCTGCAGATACAACCGCTGGCCCATCTGGTACAAATAACTTCTTGGCTTTGCTGCCTTGTTTTGTTATGACTTACTATAGAAACACGAAGCTCTGCTCGACTGAAAATGAATCATAATTTTTTTTTGTGCCTTTTCCCCTTGAGTGAAATCCTGCTAAACCATTCCTCTGCGCTCACATGAATACACTTTCTTCTTCTTCTTCCTCTTCTTCTTCTTCTTCTGCTTCTTCTGCTTCTTCTTCTTCCTCCTCCTCTTCCTCCCTTCAATTTTTAGGTCCTAAAATAGCAAATTCCAGCTGACTGCTTTCAAGGCAACGAGGCACCCGCAGGATTGTGGGAGCGTTGCTCAAATCAGCAGAGAAACCAACTAAGCTGCCAGGAAACAATATTAAAAAAAGCAGGGGGGTGGATCTCGTCTGCCAAGCGCCAGCTCCATAAATCAAAGCTCTGCGGTTTGTGCAGAGCTAAAACCTTGCTTCTCCCGTGCTCCACCCCGGCATAACTATTTTCGCTCGGTGTCAAATGCCCTGATAGTGGGAGCCGAGGGCTGGGATTCGGGCGCACGCTGGCGGAAGACAGGGCTGCAGCAGACCTCGCTGCTCCGGTTCGCGCCGCCTGCCTGTTCACACGGCGCCGGCCAGGCTCCCACAGTGGGAGCAAAGCAAACCCCGGCGCCGAGCCCCAGCCCCTCTCCTCGAGTCATGCCAAAGGCTGGCAACCGCGGCATGACCGTCCATGGGACAGGAGCCTGGTCCCATAGGGACCTGCCGACTGATGGGTGCACAGACCAGTTTGAGACCGGTTTAGTCCCTGTCCCTGAGGACCTGCACTCCTCTCATTCCTGGGGGTCCTGCTGGGCCCACCTGCCTCTCCCTGCGCTGCTGCTGGGGCTCTGTGTGCGTGCGCAGGGATGCGCACACTAATGCTGTACCCAGGATGGTTTCCCATGCCGACTTTGGGAAGGGAACGGCTGCGGCTCTCCTGCCGTACAGCCAGACACGCGCTGTGATGTGCCAGCTCATGCTGGGGTTCCCATTTTCCCTGACCCAGCTCCATCTCAGCACTGAGAAGGGCAGGAGCCGACGCGGGGCTCAGGGGAGCCGCCGGCCGCTCCCCGGCACGGCACAGGTGTGTGCCGGAGTGGGGGGAGCCTCCCTCGCTGCATACCTGACCGGGATGCAGCCACGCAGCACTGCGCACAGGGCAAGTCCAGATGTGCTGCCAGCTACCCAGCGAATTCCTGAGCGCTGCGTCAGCTGTCGATGGCAAACAGGCCTGCTCAGTGCGTGCAGGCAGGAAGCCTGCCTCCGTGTAGGAAGAGATTAACAACTAGGTGAGGAAGAAGGAGGCACACAGATTTCCCCAGGGGCAGACGTACAGGGAGGGAAGGGATGTGGGAACATAACTGCACCTCCAACCCCACTCCAGCCTACTGGGGAGCAGCGGGACACACCGAAAGCTGCTCGGTGCTTGGAAAGTCACAGTGCRTGTGAGTATCCGCTCAGCTTCCTCCTGATATTGGAAAAATCACATCTGCACAAGCAGGATGGGCCTTACCTGTGGACAAGCGCAGCCTGCTTGGGCTACAGAAATCGGTACCAGAGCCCCAGCCTGTATCGCTTCAGGACGGTGATTTAGCAGAGATGCTCAGTGTTTTTTCTTTAGACCATCCCTCCCCACTGTTCAGCACTAAAGGCGAGGCCAGGAGGGGTCAGGAGGCTGGTCCCCCCACATCTGCACCTTGGCCCCACAGGAGGTCCTCAGTCCACACTGACCTCAGCCTGCTGCTTTTGGGATGTTTTCGGTACCTGAAGGTAGGGGTTGTGCACAGAGCAAACTCCTGCCAGGCTTGACAGCGCTGGAGCCAGGACAGGAGCAGCCACCCGTGCACACGCTGCTGTGGCTCAGCTCCCCCCTGTCCTGCATTTATTTGCCTTTCTGTCTGATAAACGCATGCACACAGGCACTCGCAGCGGAGCAGCCAAGGGGGTGGCTTGTTTGCGAAGCCAAAGCCACTTAACTGAGCATCAGCCTGAGCAAGGTGAGGCTCCTCTGCTGACACCYGACAGCACAGCTGGCTCTGCACCCATTGTAGCTGGAGTAGGTCTGCAGGTACCGTGCCTCAGTTTCCCCATCTGCACCTAGGACGGCTCTGGCCACAGCCCCACCAATTCGGTTCCCCGTGGTCAGAGGCCTGGGGAACGTGTCCTTATTTCTGCCGTGAGGATTAGTTGTGGCATGAGCGAGACACACCCCGGCCCAGCCCGGTGCTCACCCCAAACGGGGGATATTGGAGACGCCGCTGTGAGTCCCTGCTCCAAATCAAGCAAAACAGGAACTTCAGCCCAGACCTTTCCCGGCCGGGCGAGCTCCCTCGCTGCTGGCTGCTTCCCCGGGCTCTCGGCTCTTTTCCCGAAGAGCTTTCCAAGGCGCCAGACTGAATCCCCGTGCCGGGCAGGAACGGACGCACCGACGGTCCAAATCCGGCCGCGTTTACCCAAAGCACCTCTCACCTCTTCCTCTCCTTTAGCATCTGCCCCGGCCCCAGGGCGAGCAAAGGGACCCCCCCCCCGCCTTCCCCAACCCACTGACGGCGAGCGGGGCCGGGGGGGGGSACGGACACCCCGCGGGCCGGGACACAAAGGCCGGGGGCTGCGCCGGGGCGGGCCGATGCGCGGGCGCGGGGCTCCAGGCTCCTCCTCCGCCGCCGCGCCGGGGATGCTGCTGCCGGGCACGCACCGGGAGCCCCGCGGAGCGCCGCGCCGCCGCGCAGAGGAGGCAGCCGCCACCCGAGGTGGGCGAAGCCCCGCGGCTGGGGACGGAGGGGACGCGGGGAGGAGGCGGGGGGGGGAGGGCTGCAGGCCAGCGGGGTGCCGCTGCCCGGGGAGCAGAGGGGCCGGGACTCCCCCCGCCTGGCGCGGCGAGGGGGCTGCGAGCGGAGCGCGGAGCTTTGGGGTTAACCGGCACGGCGGGCACCGTGCCTCCGCCGGGGCACAGCCGGCCCCGGCGCTCCGGGGCCGCCCAGCACAGCAGCTTTCCCGGCCCGACCCTGCGGTGACAAGGCGCGGGGGTCGCGCACAAAGGGGTCGGAGCCGCTGCCCAAGCCCGCGGGGCCGGGCTGCCCGGGAGAGCGGCTTAAACGCAGCGCGTCCCCGGCTGCACATCCCTCTGCCAGCTCTGCCAGGTCGGAGCCGCCAGCGGCTCCCACAGGGCTCAGCTCCGGCTTTTCACTTCCCTCTGAAGTCTGGAAAACTTCTTTTCAAGGCAACGAGAAAATTCTGCATGTTCAGCACCTTGATTCAGGCTGCTTCTGGTTACACAGTCCCCAAACTCTCCGGGAAGAGAAAGAAAGGAGCGGATGCCTTTGGTTTGTTGTCATCAGCGTCGAGCCATCCTCGGGAAAGGGGCTGCCTGCCCGTGGTAGAAATTATTTGCCGGTAGTGCTTGTGTGCATGGGGTAGGACGGACAGCAAGCGGGTGGGCAGCGTGGGTGGAAGAGGATTAGCAAGCACGGAGGCTTGCTTGGGCATCAGGTATCTCTGTGGGCAAATACTAAGTGTATCTGGATGCAGGCGTCGTTGCATGTGAGTGTGCAGCCAGGTATCGCTGGAAGTGTTTTAGCCTTTCCTTGGGTGCACATACGCATGGCCAGGCARGTCTGTCGATGTTTTCCTGGGTGTGTGTGCACACTGCAGGCTGCAGGATCTGTGCCTATTTGTGCACACAGGTAAATGTGGGGGGGGGAGGTCAATGCTGACCGGAGGATGCACAGCTCTCGGGGGGTGCCACCCAGGTCCTGGAAAGCCAGGGATTAACCTCTGCCTTTAAAAGCAGTGCTGGAGCGTTGCCGTGGCTGTGGCAGAAGTCAGCTCCAGGCTGTCACTTCTCACCCCGCTGATGCTCTGCATTTGGTGCCAGATCTGCACCGCCYGGCAGCTGCTGACTCCGGTGGGGAACAAGCACAGAGCTGGGTCCCAAGCTCCGTGCATGATGCTCCCTTCTTTGCTCAGCCGGCTGAGGAGCTTGCACCTTGCTGTCTCCAAAAGGGCTGGATGCCTGCTCGGGCTCTGCAGAGAGCACCTCGCTTTTTCTCATAGTTCAGGCATATTTGGCCACGCGTACAGGTTCCCAGTGGAGTGGCAGGAGGGTCCCACACACAGAAGTTGCCCCAGGATTGGGGAGGATCCCTGAGGATCCCCAACTTGCATCCAGACCGCCCCAGCCCTGATTCCCCCTGCACGGCTGTGCCCATACACCTCGATCCCAGCTGCAGCGGTGGTACCACTGCATCACTGCTATGAACCCCATTCTCCCCATGGAGTTCGCGTTTGCTTTCCTGCTGTCCCCTTCTGCTAACACGCCCCTGGCCCCAGTGTCAGCCCCTTCCAGCAGTGCCAGGCCCCTCCTCAGTCCAGGGCAGGGGGGTTTCTCTCTCTCTCCTGTGTTAACAAGTGAGCTGAGGCCTGTGAACTCCCTGCACGTGTGACTCCGTGTGCTCACTGCAGAGAGACCAGCACCCGACCCATTTTCCCGAGCAGGCTTGCATTTCTGCAGTCATTACCGTGGCTGTCCAAATTCCTCCCAAGAGCTTGTTTTCCTCACTGAAGGCTGCAGCAAGTGGAATATGAGCAGGAAAAAAGTCCTCGCGAGCCTCCACTATCTGTCCTCCTGATACCATCGCTCCAGATGCTGATTAACCTCCCTTTGAAATCATTGCCAGGGCAGAGCCTGCCTGGCTGCTCCTCGCCTGGCCCCAGCCTCCCACACCAGCCTGCAGTCATGGCCATGCACCGTCGCACACCGTCTCCCCGAGCTCCTCTGTGTTGCGCCGCACCGCACGGCACCGCCCTGCCCAGTTCACACCTACGCCTGCAGCCAGGCTTTTCCGAGGGTCTGCAGAGCCCTCCGCTAGCCATTCTGCGGTATCACCCATGCAATTAATCACCAGGGCCATTAATCAGTGGGACAAAGAACTGTAAGTGCAAAATCATTGGTGCAGTCAGTGGTGGGGGCAATTAATGGCAGCTGCAAACGTGCACTCAGGAACACAATCGCACTCTACAGGGGATACTCTCAGCTCCCTGCCAGGCCTCCAGCCGCAGCCCTGTGGCACGCACACGCTCGAGAGGCTGCACTCGCCGCTGTGGCAGCTCCCTTGCCCTCGGAGCCCCCAGCTGTGCCAGTGCCCCTCCTGCTCCCAGGTGACCCCCTCCTCTTGGCACCGCAGGCTGCTAAATTGGTCTTCAGTCGTTCTTTTCCACCCACCCCTTAGTCACTCTTCCCTGGCAGGCAGCGCTGCGGAGCGGTGGGAGGCAAATGAATGTGAAACTCAGGCAGGAAAATGAGATTTCAAGAAAAGCCAGCTCCCCTGCGAGCCACTGAAGCGGGCGTAGGGACTTCCAGGGCAGGCTTCCCGTGCCGAGGGTGTGCGGGGCAGACCCCCACCCCAGGCTTTGGGCAGAGGAGCTGCGGCACCGGAGACAGGGGGAAAGCCCAGCCCTTGCAGATGCTCCACTGCAGAGCAGGGCCAGGCAGAGACAGGGATGCTGCCCCAGCGAGCTGCTGCTGCTCTCCCGTCCTGCGCCTCCTGCAGCCCTTGCTCTGATGATATCCTTAGCCCTAAATCACTATTTTTCCCCTCTTTGAAAGCCTCTATTTTGCTGCGGGCAGGTACAGTCACGCTCAGCACATGCTCAGGTGAGGCATCTGTGGCATGCAGAGAGGTGGGCAGCCACGGAGCAGCCGCTTTCAGTGCAACAGGGAACAAAACCCAGTTGAGGGCTGGATCGCGTACCTGCTTTCCTTGAGACCGTTCAAAAACCCATCCCCATCTCTGACAGCGAGAGCTGAGCTCCAGGCTTGCTCCGTGGGACACTCAGTCACCCACAGACATCCCGGCAGAGCTCAGAGCCTGTGGTGCAAGGTGCTGCGTGGACAAGTGTGAAAAGATAGTATCACTGCAGCCATTGCAGGAAACGGGTGCTATAATTGCTCCTCAAAGCAGCACAGACTGGCAGAGGCAGGACCGTGGCCCTGTACTGCTCGATAACAGAGCCACGCAGGCTTTCCTCAGGCAGTGCTGCCCATGCCCTGCACACCGAGGCATGGGACCTTAATCCTCCAGCGCTTAGAAAAAGCTTAGCACTGACGGGAAACTTGGAGGCTTTCTTTTGTAGTCCCCCTAACCACTGACTTACATGTGTTTATAAATATTTCTTTCTCTTGGGAGGTCTTAAAAGTCCCCCCCGCCTCATTTATTTGATGTTCTATGTTTACCAGCTGCCCTTGGGTTTGCTGTCATGGTTTTTTCCAGGAGACCTGAAGGTATAAGGCTGCAGAAACCCCTCTGTGGACGGGGACGGCGAGCAGCAGCGGGAGGCAGGGTGCAGGGAGGAGGCGTGGAGCGTGYGGTCCCCGGGTTGGGGAGAGCAGCGGTGAAGGCGTGCGGCCAGGAGTGGGCAGGAGCTAAGTGGACGGTTGCCATTAGGGATTAGTTAAAAATAGCAGGGAATGTACAAAGATTTGGCACGTGGGTCACAAAGTCTTTCCTACGCAGATTGTTTGCTACTCTTGGGTTTTTATGCTTTCTCACATTAAGAAAAGCCCCCCCTTGAGCAGAAAGGCTCAACAAATTGTTTCTGGGAAGCCCTGAATGCCTGCACACATGGCCATTGCCTGGTTTTGGAGAGCAAAATCTGGAGGAAGGGGGACACCCCGTTGCACAAGCAGTGCCAGGAGTACTCCAGAGCTGCAGGAGCGAACGCCGACCCTGCATCGCTTTGCAACCAGGTCCTCTCAACAGCAGCGCTCCGGTTCAGACCTTCCTCTTCCTCACACACAGAAGTTTTCCTCCTGAGCTAAAAGGAGATCTCCATTTATCTCCGTAGCAGCGTAAGGCCTCTGTGGAAGCCAGCTCCTTCCAGCAGAGGGTAGCAATGCATGTGCACRCTCCTCTCCTTAGAATAAGAGGATTTTTAATCATGTATTAAAAAGCCTTATCTCCTGAGCCTCTGACTTTTGGAAAACCGAGCATCTCTCCCCCATGGGGCATTGGCAGTGCTCAGGTCTGAGAGCCAGAGAGGCTGCAGCTGGGCACTTGACTTCCTCTTGCTGGAAGAGAAAAAGCCTCCGAAAGGTCCATCTTAACTTGCCGTCGTGCAATGACACAGGGCTATTTGCCAGCAATGGCATTTTCTAAGAGAAGTTTATCGAGGTTTCCTAGGTGCAGGAGGGATGAATTTGGCCACTTGCCATATTGCCTAAGCAAAGATAACTATGTCAGAGGTTCTAGCTCAGAATGCAAGTTGGAAGGAACATTTAGATATTTAATTGCCTTTTAGCAAGACATCAGTGGTAACAGCAGCAAAAGCCAGAACTGTCTCAACAGACATGCTCCGCTGAAATGCAAGTGCCTGTGTTTATTTTTTTAAACAATTAAATGACATCTCTGTAAGCCAGTTATGGATTATCTCCTTTAAAGGTTAATTGAATATTCCTTGCAACTTTGATGTACGTTTCTCTTCTGAGAGAATTGCTCTATTTGGCAGCCAGGCATTAAAGGGGTGGTTTTCACAATGGGCCAAGTTTGAAAAAAGAGGAGGAGGAAAATAGGAAGCGAGAACTGAATTTGCCTTTTTTTTCCTTCTGCGGCTGCTGCAGTGAAGCCTGGTTGAGCAGAGCAGGGATGGGGACATGTAACACTCTGGAAAGCAAGAGAGGGAGTTGAAGGATGAGAAGACAGCGGCAGCGCAGCAGATGCTTTTCGCAGCAAGGACTAAGATTGGCTCTTTATCAACATGCAGAAGTTGCCTTTTCTCGGCTCCCACTTGGCTGAGTATCGTGCAGGGTACAAAAATACCCAGCATTTAGACAAACCACAGCATAACTGGTATCACAAACAAGGAAGGATAGCAGAGAAATAATGCACAGCTTAGTTTTGGGGCTCAGGTGCTGTGAAGCCAAGCATAGGCTTGACATGGAGAAGTTTACTTTGCTGGAAGATCTTTAGGTCCTACCTCAGAGAAATTCTTCCTCTGATACAACCTTGCTGCTAAGGACAGAGATTGAGGGTTTTCAGCTGCTGCCATGGTCAGTTATTTCCCCTCGTGTTTCTTAGGGAAGCAGCCGAAGCTTCCCACTGCAGCAGGCAGTTTCCAGCCTATGACTTTAGGAGCATGTCCCAAGAGAAGCAGCCCTACCTCAGCCTCTGGCTGCTCATGGCCTCAGCTACCTGGCCATCACCAGTGAGAAAAGAGCAAGGGAGAGCAGACGGTGGGTCCATGCACCCTGACAGCGCTCCTGTTGCACGTGAACCCAACAAGGCTGAGAGAGAAGCAGCACAGATTTGCTTTATGATCCCCAGAGACACCAAGGAGGTGCCAAAGAGCTAGAGGAGGTGAAGGACCAGAGAGGAGACCCAGCTGGGCCTCCTAAGCGCTTACGTGGCAGCCAGGGAAGGTGGGCTGGGCAGCCGTGGCCAGCAGGAGCACGGGAGGCAATGCGGGCCGTGCTCCTGGCTGCTTTTCAACCGCTTGGGAGAGGAGGAGAGACAATAAAAGGCAAGAAGATTGCAAACAGAGCCCTGTCTCCATGGCAGCCTGCAGCTCCACTTCTAAATTTTCCCCGTACATGAAGAGGATGCTTCTCCCCTGTATGCTCTTGGGGGAGTTTGGCAGCAGAAAGAGCCTTAGTCCAGGTATTTCCTGGTGGTTGGGGAGGGACTGGCTTGTGGAAGAAACCCTTGGTGCTGCCATCTTGTCATAACCTGGGGGAAACGGGCTCACTGTCCCTCATTACTGTTTTATCCATAATTAGGGGGACAGAGGAAGACACATGCAAAGCCTGGGGAAGCGGAAAGCTGGGAGGAAAAGTATTTAGGGCTCATCTCAAGTTACATGAAGTTCTTGCTATTTTTAGCTGGACAGGCAAGCCCTTTCCATCAATTAGACCCCAGAGAATGCGCGTGGGAGATGTGTAGGACACCRAACCTCACCGGTCAGGCTGCTGACAGGGGCTGTGGCTATGCCAATTAACACCAGGCACAGACCTCGCTGCATCGGTGCTGCACAGGCAGGAATTAAAGGACAGCATCTCTGCAACTTCCCAACCACACTCAGAGGCACCTGCAAGATGTACGGAGACCCTGAGCTGCCTTGTGCCTTGGGCAAGCCAGTCCCTTGTAACCAGCTTTTTTGGATGCGCCCCCCCCCCATGCTCACACCCTGGCAGATTGTGTTTTACAGGGTCGGAAATAGATGCGCGAGAAGGGGCCTCGCAGATCCCAAGTGAAAGCCATGCTCAGCTGTCACCCACCCCGGCACCAGCTGCCAGCCCCAGACGGTTCCCAAAATAACTAACCCGTGGCGGGGGTGCCAGGGCCCCCTCGCCCTCCTCCGAGRGAAGGAGCGGTTGTTTTGCACCTGCCAGCCTCGCAGGGATGGGCTGCCATGGATGGTACCTTCTGCGAGGTCCTCCTTGGGAACGGGATCCTCTCCCCAACAGCATCCCCAGGCTGCAAACCCCCCCCTCCCCAAAACTTGCCCCATTAACAGAGGGGTCCTGCGAGCAGCCGGCAGAGACTGAGCGGGTGCTGGTAGCCTGGGTGCTGTGGCACAGCGGGGTCTCGGCACTGACCCAGCTGTTTCCTGCGGAGCAATGGTGCCTGTCGCGTGAATTCACCAGTCTGGAGGTGGTGGCCGTTCCCCGGCGCTGGCGTTACCGTTCAGGTGTGCCTGCCACAACTCCGGCAAGTCCCAAAACCTGCGAAAGACAAAAGCAAGGACCAGAGCATTTCTGAGTTTCCAATTAGCAGGGCTTTAATTGCAGAATTAGTTGCTCATTAGTAGGAAAAGCCAGATGCTCTTAGGAATTAAGTAAGCTGGAAAGATCTTTCTCTCCACCCCAGGAATATTTGACTATGTCTCATGCAAGCATTTCCTTTGTACCGGGAGCATGACTGATATGACTTGTGTGGGTGCTGTTCTCGGCTGTTGAATCACTGATTAGCTCCAAAATTCATGTGACGTGAGGCTGCTGGCAGGAGCAGGGATGAAGCTGCGAGGAGGTCTGGGTATTTCTGGGTGGCCCAGGTGGGGTGTCTTCGCATGTGGTTGAGTGAAGGTTGGGAGCTGGAGGGTCCTGGAGTTGCATTTAACCTAAAACAGAGTGAGAAAGTATTTGGGCTCTGGTCTGAGCGGAGAGCTGGGGACATCACAGGTAGGACTGAGGGTTACTTGCAGAAATATATGGCATCAGGAGCATAAAGAAGAGCTATAGACCAAGCCAAGGTGGTAATAACATGGAGGATCAGGCTCCCGGAGCAGTGCCGGGATATTCCCACAATGCCCTGCTGTTGCTGTGCTTGCATCCAGCAAGGGCAGGGCATCGTATGGGGCCAGCTCCTCTTGGGAACAACCCCTCCCCGAGGTCAGACGGGGGTACGGGGACAGTAGGAGGGAGGCCAGGACTGTCTCAAGCCCAGCTCCTGATAACGCTGTTTGGATTTGCTTGCATATGAAGCTATTCAATATAAACTGCAGCTGTGCGGGGGAGAGCTGGGGCGTTCCGGCACCAGAAATCCCTTGTCGCTCTGTGCACAGAAACATGGGCTGACTCTGTAAACAGCCCCACCTCAGCCAGGTCGGCACAAGCGATGCTGGCGGGCTGGCCAGGGAGCATCAGCTTCCTGGCACGACCTCCTTTTAATGACACTGTCCCATCGCTGACCGCTGGCCGGGCTGGCAGGTGGGAGCAGGTTAAGCAGGTGATGTTTTGTCCCCCGTCACCGCATCGTTTGGTGACCTTCTGAGCCTGAGGACCGGTTACACTGCCCCAGCCCAGCCTTCTCCCAACAGGTCACTTTGCTCATCTCCTGACTTTCCTGTGGGCTGTAACTCCCTGCAGGCTGCCAGGGCAAACACCAGCTTTTCCTAGGAATAAACGGCTGCTGGCTGAGGTTGCAGCCTTTCAGCCACCAGCACCAAGGTTTGTCTCACTTCTAAGTCCCTCTCGGGCTAGGGAGACAGAAAGAATAATACATCACTTTTTCTAGCCCACATATTTGCTGGTGCTGTTCGTTTGTGCTCAGGCTAACTGTCCAGTAAGCATTTGCTGGAGAGAAAGCACGAGGCTCTGCAGAAACACAGAGATTGAAAGTCATGGGACTTCGCTGACTTACACCAGTTTTCTGTGGGTTGAGCAATCGTCCCCGGGCAGGGACAGGAGCCTCTCCCCGCTCAGCCAGGGCTTCCGCACAGGGAAACGCTACCGTCTCCCCGCGGAGGGACCAGACAGTATGGAAGTAGGCACAGCACAGCGGGTGTTGAGCCGATATCCTCTAAAGCTCGCTCTGCCAATATGATTCATTGTTAATTTGAGAAATCCCTCTTATTCTAGTACTGGCTTCCCCAAACATAGCTCAAGCCACTCGCCTCAGTGCCGCCTACATCATCACACGGACGATTTCGCCCTGCTCTCCCATTAAAGCCACTTGTTGACTCATCCCCAGTCAGGATTGGTGCCTCAATTGCTCGATGGATGGGAGAGAGGTGTACACAGCTCCTTCAAGCTCTTTCCAAAGCTGATGCTGAATTCAGCATTGATTTTTGGCTTTTCCAGCAGGGCTGGCAGGAGGAAGGGTGGCATAAGTGACCTTGACCTGAGCCACCCTCCCGCAGGAACTGGGTGCAAAGAGGCAGCGCTCGGTGCTGCCGATGGGCTTCAAAACGGATGCAGATTGCCTTTTGTTGCTTTTTTCCCTATTGAGCGATTGCGCCTTCACCTCCAGGGCCTGCAGCAGGATCACCGGTCGGTCGCGGCGTAAGAGCCCAGCTGCCAGGGGACACTGGCAGAGAGACGGCACAGTCTACTGCTGCTGCGCTGGCATGAAGCCCACCCAAATCCCTGCCAAAGCCACTGCTGGCTCCTCTAACAAGCACCAGCCAGTGGGTGTGAATTCTCTTAGTGTTCATTGAAATAACATTAAGTGTGATGGACTCCTGGGCTATTAGAGTGGATGTAACATGTAATTGAGGCTGGTTATTCTTCATCTGGAGTGTCCCCCTTCACTAATGGCAAATCAGGGCAGAACACATGGTGCGCGCTTTGTGAATCCCGGACTCAATTCACTCCCTGCCTCCGATCAAAATGATCCCAATGAATGTCAATGAATGAGCGGGGGACAATGAATTAGAGTGAATGAAAGCCTTGTAATGGGGCCCTTTGCCGGCACCGAGCCACAATTGAACACCACAAGGACGGCGTCTGCCTGGGCGGTGTTTGAATTCATCCCCATTAGCACGATTAGGGTGAAGATTACAGGGTAGGGGCAAGGTCGGCTCTGCTGATGGGGCTCTCCCTATTGCTGCCATTTCTTTGGAGACCAAAACGAGCAGGTTTCGGAGAGCCTGGCTCCAGCTGGGCACAGGGAGAGCGGGCTGAGCTCGTAAGTCTGAGCAGGGGCAGGCAGATGCTCAGGCAGCCGGGGTGGGTCCGCCTCATCAGCCTGGTGTTCGTTAGCGTTTGGGGTTGGGGGTCCTGAAATCAGAACCCGGTTTTGATTGCAGATCCCAAATCCAGCTCAGTGGGATTGCTGTGCTCCAAGTTTTGGATCAAGCCATTCTCTTCATTAAAACGTAAGTCAGATGCTCCAGATAGCACGTGCATGGCTTTTTACCATGGCAATGCCCACATTTTCCCCTGGGGCCACATTCCTGGTGTCTCAAAGACCCAAATCACTGAGTAAAACAGAGGCACATCACCTGGCAGCGATCGAGGGAAAGAGGAAGGAGGCTGCTCCTGGATCCAGGCTCTTGGCAGCTGCTGCTGCTTCTGTATTATCTCTGCATCTCCCAGCAAACACCCAAATGTGTGGGTGCATCTGCACAGAAATGATGAATAATAATTCAAGAGGGAAAAAGAGTAGGCGAGAGAGTGCAGGGGGGAAGGAAGCTTTCGCATACCGAAGGGAGAAGAACAGGATCAGCAGGCAGAGAGTAACACTGCAAAGCCTGGAAGGAAACAAAGGCTCTTACTAAGATGACCTGTCTGGGGAAGGCAGAGAGAAAGCAACCGCCTGTGAAAACTCTGCAAGGAGAAGGGAAAGGCTTCAAAGAAACTGTACTGCAAGGAGATAAGACTAAATTCCTGCAGCCCATTCAGAAAGGAGGCGATGGGGAGAGTCGCTCTCCCACGTGCGATTGCATGACTGCAATGAATGTGGGATGCCATTCATTTTTTCCCCTCTGTTTCTGCAAAATCAAGAGTGGGTGCATCCGTGCATTCAGCCCCTGATCCCGTGGGTTTAGCCCACACTGCCTGGGTGTTTACTGGGGGTCCGTCCCATGGGTGATCACCGCCAGACCCCCACGCCTCCCGGCTCACCACTCCACCCCAATGGGTTTTGTGAACAGCCCCTTGAACTCCCGCGAAGAGTCACGGGGCCAGACTTGAACACAGGCATGACCCCTTGGCACAGCGTCGCCCCGGGGGTCCGACCGACGTGGGGCTCGTGCCGTCGCCCCGGCCCCCTCCCTGCCACGGCGACAAAAGAGCTTTGAGGGGCTCATTTGCCGGAGGCGGCAGAGCGAGAGGGAAAGGCTTGTGTCTTTTCTGGCTTTCTGTCCTCGTTAATTGGTGAGTGACAGGGCAAATCACGTTTCAAAGAATCACATTTAGCACCAAGCGCCAGGCGAGGCCAGGAGCTGAGCAGGTGGGGGGCTGCAGCGGTCGGCTTCGGGGCAGAGATGGGCTGGTGCAGCGGCATTGCCATCGCACACTGGCCAGCACACACAGACCCACAGCGGACAACGTGCACCCCACAGACATCCAGCCCTGATACACCTACACGCTTATCCAGGCTGCCTGCACCGCTCGCCATGGTGTGAGCTCCCCGCTTGTGCCTACAGCCATGGTGCCACGCACCCCGGCTGAGCCAGGCACGCACCCCATCTCCAGCACCCCTCCCACGGCTGCACGGGCCGGGGACCCACCATTGCCTTTTCAGACCCTGCACCCTCGGTATCACTTACTTTTTTTTTTTCCCCAACCCCTTTTTACACTTTGCAGTATGCCTAACCTAACTGAACTGTGGCTGTTGCCAAGCATGCAAAAGCCCTTAAAATATACATATATACACATGCATCTAAATATATATGTATGTACATAATGACTAGGTTTTGTTTGGCTCAGCAAACCGATCTGGCTCGCTGTAGAGTCACACAGTCACTAGATTTGACACAGAAGAAGATGCGAGCATGTACAAGAGAGGCTGAACAAGGAAGGGGGACAAGTCTGGTCCCCCCTTTTTGGAGATGCCCCAAAGCTGGAGCAGAAGCCTGTGCCCTCTGCTCGCTTGGTGCGCTCCCAGCTGTGCTGTCTCCAGAGCCTTTCTCTTTCTGCTAACGCTGTGCATGAATGCCAACTCCTCCACGGCTTTCAAAGTGTTCATTTTTAAATCGAAAGAGGGAAGAAGAAGAAAAAGACATGCCCAACCCTCTCAGGCATGTGTAGGAGGGCTGGGATTGATGGAAACGCCTCCTGCCAAGAGGCTGGAAAGTCCCAGCTCTCCCTCCCCACACTTCTGTCTCCTGCAGGCACCCAAAAAAACCAAGGGTGCATCTACCCAAGGGGCCTTGTTGCTCCCCAGCGAGGTGCTCCAGCCATGGGGACAGCGAACCTGGCATCCCCCGAGCACCAGGTTCACGCACCCTGCACCGCTCTGTGTTTTAAGGCATCAAACCCCCCTGACACTTCTGCCATAGGTGTATGTAAATATACCGGCTGCTTCCCCCCCGCTCGCTCGCACATGTTGAACGCTGTCTCCGGGATGCTGTCGCTATAGTTGGCAGCTTTGCCGCTGTGACACGGCCTTTTCTCTTCTGCAGGCACATACACACAAGCGTGGTGTCGGGAACACATGCTGGCGGAGCAGCCTCCTGTGCCAATTATCCTGTTCCCTGCAGCGATTCCTCCCCCTCCGYGCACATTATGCCTCTTACCCTGTAAAAATGAATGAAGCCAAAGTCGTCGATCACTTTTAGCATATCAGCATCCAGGCAGCAGTTCAGACCTTGATTCTTACTTACTTTTCTTAATCTCCCAAAAATGGATTTAGGGATTAAAGCGGATATTCTGTCTTTCTGGGACTTTTCTTTGACACTTAATCAATCTGGGTCCTCAGGGCACAGAGAAAAAGAAAACAAATAAAGCTGAGGGATGAGCGCAGGTTCGTGTTACCCTGTTCAGGATGCAGAGGAGCCTGCACCGGAGCAGGCGTAAGGCAGGACATAACAAAGAATGGGAAAACACAGGAGCAACTCTCTAGGCCTTGAGGATGAGGCAGCGAGGATGCCCTGGCACACCGTGCCTGCACCCTACATCACTCGACCCTCTCCCGGCAGACCCCATGCGCTCTCCTGCTGTCGGATGATGTTTTACCCCCRGGACGCCTGCTAGGGCGATGGGAGCCCAGCGTGGGGCAGCTCCGGAGGAGAGCTGGGCCACGCAGCGCCGGTGCTGCCGAGAGTGGAAGCTTTGAGCTGTTCCACGCACAGCGGAGAGCAGAAACGTTTCCGATCTCATCATGCTGTGCAACCGGGATTTAGCTCATTTTGATTCTGCCTACGAGCAGCTCTTCCCCCTTCTCCCCACCTCACCCTTTAATTATCTAGATGGAAGGTGCATCTCCATTATAGCCCTGACACTGGGAGCCAAGCGTCACAGGGGCCACGGGAGCTGGGATTTTTTCTTTTTTTTTTCTTTTTTCTTCCCCCCCCCCCATAGCAAAGAGAATTAATGCACAGCCCCGCATACCTCTGAACAGTAATCACAATACTTAGCACACACATAACGCCTCTCGTCTTCTTAAGTGCTGCACAGACATTAAGCGTAATTAAGCCTCACAGCATCCCTTTTCAGGTAGGTTAAGAGGAGCACTGAAAATTGGAGAGAAATCAGGGAGCGAGAGGCTGATGCAGGAGAGGTTGTGACTGCATCTCGCAGCGCCGAGCGCAGCTGTCAGGAGACGGGATCCATCCTGCATGGCACAAGCAGGAGGCACGGGCGCCTGTTGAAATTTGTGCCTATTAGGCACCTGAAAATCACTACAAATCCCTTCTCCTCCTCTCCTTATTTTGAGAGGCTCCTGTGTCTCCTAACCCTCCTGGCCTCATCCGGGTGCACCGCACCCAGCAGCTCCCGACGAGCCCCCGGGCGTGGGGCAGGATGCACCCAGCCGGCCAGGAGCCATCCATGGCGGGTGTCAGCCAGCCTGGGGGACACAGGCAGGTCATGGGGGGCTCCCGGAGCCATCCCCAGGCACAGGGGAAAGCCCTGCACTTCCCTGCCTTCCTCGTCTGCCACCCTCCTTCACATGGGGCTTCTGTGGAGAGACGGGGAAGAGCAGCCCTGGGCTCGCAGCAGGGTACCAGCCTCAGCAAGCAGCCCTCCCTTTGCACGCACACGAGGACCGACCGGCTCATCTGCACACACACCCCCAGCCCAACGCACACTGACCCGTCCCTGGACACACACACGGGGAAATGAGCACACCGAGGTGCACACAMCCCCTTTGCACAAGCCCTTTCACATGCCAATGCCAGCTTGTACCCAAATGTGCGTGCAAGGCGTGTGTTTATGCACTCACATCGTCAGAAACCACCCCGCTCCTGCCGATGCCCAGGCTGCTTTTCCTCACCCTGCTCCCTTTGCCTCCCCCAGGCTCGCAGCTCCCGGGCGCAGYGAGGTCTTTGCTATGATTGCAGCAGCGGCCATCTCTACCTGCTGCCCAGACCCCTCGCCGCACGCTTCAGCCGGGCTCCGCTCCCCCCACTGCATGCCCCCCGCCCGGGAGCAGCATGGGCAGCGTCAGTAGCCTCATCTCCGGCCACAGCTTCCACAGCAAGCACTGCCGAGCCTCCCAGTACAAGCTCCGCAAGTCGTCCCACCTGAAGAAGCTCAACAGGTACTCGGACGGGCTGCTCCGTTTTGGCTTCTCCCAGGACTCCAGCCACAAGTCCAGCTCCAAAAGCAGCAAGAATGAGGACTTCTTTTACATCAAGGTCAGCCAGAAATCGCACGGCTCCCACCGAGCGGACTATACCTCGCTTGCCGGCGGGGAGCTGGGCAGCCAAGCCGGGACGAGCGGCATGGACTTCGGGACGCCCACGCCACAGAAGCTGATGCCCTTTCCCAGTCAGCTGGAAGTGGTTAGTAGGGGACGCGGTGGCCCAGAAGTAGGGATGTCCCACCGGACTGCATCTGCCCTCGAAGCGGGTGCAGGTCCCACTGCAGGGTTGTCCTGGTCCTGGTCCAGGAGAAGGCTCAGAGAAAATAGCTTGTGCCRAGGAAGCGGGAGGAGAGGGGCAGCGGGGAGGTGCTGAGGGCACCCTGCCACCCTCTGCTTTCGGGAATTTGGATCAGCAATATGATCCGTATCCTTTCATTTCCAAACATGCCGTTTGCCTCCCAACAGAGGCAGTATTAGCCATCAGCATCCTCCTGAGCTTTCAGCCCTTGAGGAAGACCCAAGCCGTCCCTGCCATAGGGGTCTCGTCCTTGGGGGCAGAAGGGATGGGGGAAAAGAGGTGACGTGGTGTCTGTCTGTGCTGACGGGCTCTGCTCTTCTCCCCAGGGTGCAGAGAAGCCAGCTGTGCGACCAACTGCCTTCAAACCGGTGCTGCCCCGGTCCAGCACCATCCTCCACTCCTCCCCGGAGAACGGGGGTCATCTCTCCCAGCAGCTGCACCCCCCAGACAAAGCCAAGGAGCAGGAGCTGAAGCCGGCGCTGTGCTCAGGGGGTCTGTCCGACTCCGGCAGGAACTCCATGTCCAGCCTCCCCACCCACAGCACCAGCAGCAGCTACCAGCTCGACCCCCTTGTCACGCCCATGGGACCCATCAGCCGCTTCGGGGGCTCAGCCCACAACATCTTGCAGTGCGCCATCATCCAGGACAGCAACATGATGAGCCTCAAGGCCATGTCCTTCTCTGACGGGGGCAACAAGATCCTCAACCCCGGCAAAGTCCCCCACCACCATGCTGCCGAGAAGACCACTTGCATCCGTTCGCCCATCTCCACGGACGAGTCCACCATCCAGGAGCTGGAGCAGAAGCTGCTAGAGAGGGAGGGGGAGCTGCAGGAGCTTCAGTCAAGCTTCGAGGAGAAGGAAGTCAGCTCCTGCCAGGCTTATGAAGAGAAGCAGCGGCGCTGCAAGGAAGAGCTGGAGGGCCTCAAGCAGAAGTGCAACAGCAAGCTCAAGCAAACCTCGCAGAAAACCCAGCGGACACAGCAGGTCCTTCACCTCCAGGTGTTCCAGCTGCAGCAGGAGAAGAAGCAGCTCCGGGAGGAGCTGGAGAACCTCATGAAAGAGCAAAACCTGCTGGAGACCAAGCTGAGGTCCTACGAGAAGGAGAAGACCAGCTTTGCCCCGGCGCTGGAGGAGACCCAGTGGGAGGTAAGTGGCACCGGAGCACCRAGCGGTATCTCGGGCTGCCAATGCCGAGAGCAAAGCGTGTGCGTGGAAGGCGATAGCTCCGGCACCAGCAACAAACCATGCAGCTCTTCTCCATTTCTATACCTGCATCCAGCAGCACCACGGAGGGTTTGAACAGAGCAGGTGGTGCACGCACTAAGCCCAGGCTGTAGGAGATAGATATTAAAGCCGAGGAGAGCCCTAGTCTGTCACGTGGAGGCTCTGCAAGTTATAATTGAGTGACTCACTGCCCCTCTTAACCCCTCAGCACTTCACATCATATAAGGAAACAACTACTGCATAAAAAAAACAGTCATTAAAATAACTTCATGCTTCCAACCTCCAGCGTAGGCTTTTCCAGGCTGCCTGCCCCAAAGGAGCAGTAAAGCTGCCTTCCCATGTGTAAATAGGAACTACTAGGACTTGCCATGGTCATTTATAAGAGAGCAGTAAAACCTTCCACTCTCTGCTTAAGCTTAATTTTCTCACTGATTGGGTATCGCTGAACAAAGACCGTTAAACTGCTGAAAATTCAGAAGTGAACCTGCTCACCCGCCTGAATAACATACACCGATATCATTTCACTGCGGCTGTACAGGGAGAAGCATAGCTGTTGCCCAGCATGCTTCAAGGAGCGTCGTGCTCACCTTTGCTCCCTCGCATGCAAGGATTTCTCATATCACTTTCAGTACCTCTAGTTTATTTGCATTTTTGAGCCACCTTTCCAGGCTGTTTGGAAGCCCTACCAAAATTCCAGCTGCAGGGTCCCACCAAGAGCAGCTGGATGCTGAACAGGGGTTCAGCTGTCCCTGGGAGCAGCTGCACCAGCCATGCTTTAGGCTCCAGCAGGATGCTCCAGTGGGATTTACATGCTTTGCTCCCAGCTGCAATTTTGCAGGGTATAGGGTGCAGTTGGGTGTCTGCTTGCAAAACAAGCTCAGCGAGTTTAACTGACCGCGTGAGCCGTCAGCGGTGGTTTCGGCAAACATGTTGGACGGGGTGTGGAGACTCGAGCACTTCTCGACACCATCCATTTCCACACTTTAGCTGAGGTGTGTCAGCTCCTTAAATCCTCACGGATGTTCACAAGCAGCCCTCCGTGTCGGCTGGGGTGTTGATGCATGGAGAGCGTGGGGTCCCCTCTAGCTCCCCTGAGAGCTGGGGCATCGCCCTCTGTGCCGGGGCATCTCCCTGGGTGGGATTTCACAGTCAGGGTCTCCATATGCTGAACACCGGCTATGCCCAGCATGGCTTGCACGGGGTACCACGGGCACTGCGGGCTTTCTCCGAGGCGCAGCCCTAACTCGGGTGCTGCATCCCTCCCCGCAGGTGTGCCAGAAGTCGGGGGAGATCTCCCTCCTGAAGCAGCAGCTGAAGGAGTCCCAGACGGAGCTCAACACCAAGACCACTGAGATCCTCAGCCTGAAGGCTCAGCTGAAGGAGGTGAGGGTGAAGATGGAAGGGCTGGAGATGAAGACCCAGGACCTGGAGGGCTCCCTGCGCACCAAAGCCATGGAGCTGGAGGTGTGTGAGAACGAGCTCCAGCGCAAGAAGAACGAGTCCGAGCTGCTGAGAGAGAAGGTGAACCTGCTGGAGCAGGAGATCGTGGACCTGCGGACAGAGCTCGCCGTCCTCAAGGAGCAGCTGAGCGAAGCCCGGGAGGTGGCCAGGCCCTGCGCTGTGGTGGACGATGCTCAAGCGCTGCAGGGAGAGGTGGAGAGGCTGAGGGCAGAGCTGAAGGCTGAACGGGACAACAATGAGCAGATGACCTCCGGCTTCCAGCATGAGCGGCAGACGTGGAAGGAGGAGAAGGAGAAGGTGATTCACTACCAGAAGCAGCTGCAGCAGAGCTACCTGCACATGTACAAGAGGAACCAGAACCTGGAGAAGATGCTCCAGCAGCTTGCCGCAGGGGAAGATGGCAAGGAGCCCATCGAGCTGGACATACCCGGCGCCGACGTCCCCTACGAGGACATCATCGCCACCGAGATCTGAGCCAGGTCTGCCTTCTCCTCCTTGCAGCTCGGGGGTGGGCGTCTCTTCCAGGCGAGAAGCGCTGCCCTGCAGCTCAGCCCACACCTTGTACAGTTCAGATGAGCCATGTATTTATTAGCTGAGCTGGTGGCCTGGCCAGCTCGCCAGCCCTTCTCCCCTCCCCGCGTCGCACCGCGGCGATGCCCTCCGCTGCCTGTCGTGTTACAGAGGTGAACAAGCAACTCGTGCCAATGGTGATGTGCCAGCAGCTCCCCCTCGCCCCCCGCTGCCGCCTCGGCGGCTTCCCTTCTGCCCCCTTGTAGGACTGAGAAGCCGGCGACAGGGGCGGCCAGGGAACAGGACTTCAGCAAATAATCTCCCGTCAGGTAACGAGATGATGCAAAACTCCCAGGGGATGCTTCGCTCCAGGCTCGGAGGGATCCCCTGATGGCACAGCTCTGGGGACACCACAGCCCTTCCCACCGTCTTCGAGAGGAATCGGCCACGGCACATTTCCAGCCGCTCCCTGCTCRCAGCCTGGAGGAAGCACCGCGCTGCTCTCACACCTCCTTATCCTTCCTCTGGTCGGTGCCGATCTCCAGGGCGCTGTGGGACCGAGGAGCCACCTCCTGCCACCGGCTGCACGTCCACTTCTCCCGTCCTTTGGCTGCTGTAGTGCCTCAGGAAGGACCCTACCCACACACACGCACACCACGCCTCGTTACAGCCAACACCCCCACCAAAATCACCTCTCGCTAACAAGCACAGCCCACCCCGCACCCTTGGCCACAGCCGCCCCGGCACATCYCTCCTCCCTGGACCTGCACAGCCACGGCGAGCCCAGCATTCCCCGCTCTGACAGACAAGGACTCAGTGTCCCTTTTCTCCAGCTGCCAGAYGGGCAACTGGATTTAAGAATTAACAGAAATTTCCAAGCCACAGTCTGACCCAAGGAATTGAGGGGGAAATCGGTTGTGTTTGCCCCACGAGCCCACACGCTCTCACTTGCTTGCTGCGACCGTCCCTCCCGGGAACTCCGGCTGCCTTATCTCCTCCTGTGCCCTTACATCCATGGGATCCCGTCAACAGGAGCTGGTTAAAAAAACCCAAACCAGCCACTTTCATTTTGTTTTCTACCCCAGCTCTTAAAATTTCCTCCTGCTGCCAGCAAGCAGATGACAAGGCTCCACTGCACATCACCGGCGGTGACTGTCCTGTCCCCCCACCGCTCRGCGTGGGCCAGGAGGGAATCAGCCAGCATCCAGCTTGCCAGGGTGGAGGTCTCCAGCCGGGACCACTTTGTGCTAGTGCAATGGTATTTTTACTGCAATATGTTTGTTTACCCACTAGCAAGCTGGGCACCAGCGCAGGAAGCCCCGTCCCAGGGTTGCAGAGGGGGGGGTCTCACACAATCCCGTGCCACAGATTTGGCCAAGGGCTCCACACTGTGCACAAGCAGCAAAATTCAGCATCCCTCACCCAGCTCCAGCCAGCCTGTAAAGGCGACACGTGGAAACCAGTCTGTGCCTTCTGCACCTGYCCCCGAGCACCCCCACCACGTGCTGCCCCAGGGCATCCCAGCCGGTCCTGGCGCTGGCACACAGCACAAGCCGATCCTTAGCCATGGTCCGCTGGAGAAGAGCCAACTTCAAATCCCGGTTCCAGCCCTGCGGCTGTAGGTCAGGGCCAGTCGGGTCAGCCAGCCTTTGCCCAGACCTGCTGAAGGATGTTTTGGAGAGAAGAGGAGGGGACGAAGGATGGCACCCGGCTCCGCTCTGGTTCACAAGGCCAGAAGGGATTTTCTGCATCATCCAAGCCATAGCCCTGCACCGAGGGCTCCGCACACCCTCTGCACCCTGCGTCGGAGCCAGAGCACGGTGACCAGGAGCTTTCCAGTGCCAAACGCTCACCAGGTGCCGAGTGGAGCAGAGCCCTCCCCGGCTGCCCCGTCCTGCAGCCCCCATCCCGGCAATGCCCGTGCCTGCCTGCCCAGCCCCATTCCTGCTCCCGCCGGCCGCGGTGGCACCATCCCAGGTCCCCATCACCCCAGCCCCGTGTCCTCCCCAGCCAGCGCTGTATGATGTGATCGCCCGGAGGCATCGACGTGCTGCCTTTGCACAACGCTGTGTGTGACCGTCCGCATCGCAGGTGTGTCGCTCCCGGTGTGAGCCGTGGCCGCCCTGCCCGCTCTGCGGCTGGCCGGGCTCAGCCTGTACATATAATTATTTTTCTGCAGGTTTTTTGGATGTTATTTCTGGTGACTGATGTAAACTACTGGTAATTTTATGTTTTTATTTATAAATAAATTTTTAAAAACTTACTTAGCCTCTCTGAGTGCCTGGCTCAGCAGTGTTCAGAGGGTTTTCATGGCCAGTGAGCAGCGATGYAGGACAGTGCTTCACCATGCCCCTCTCACATCACCCCCCCCAAGCCACAAACCATTTATCGCAGCACACCAAGGTCCCCTTTGGGGACATCCTTCCACCTGGCCCTGTTTGTTTCCAGCCCCGGGAGCGCTTTGCCGCGTGGGCGAGCGACATTATCTCCGCTGTGCAGCTGGGATAACCCATGCACGAAAAAGCGGCAACTTGCCTCCGGCAAACACGGGGGTATCGGAGAGGAGGAGATAATCCGCCTCGCCCCGCTCCCAGCCCGCACCCCACGGGCTTTGCCCTCCTGCTCTGCAGGTGAGACCGATTTTCACCCCGACCCCGCACAGSCCAAAGCCCCCAGCCCCGGCGGTCCCTGACCCACTGTCCCTGGAGCAGGCAGGTCCATCTCCCCAGCTGGCAGAGCCAGAGAAAACAATTACAGAGGGAGAGAGACAGTGAAAACGCCTTAATGAAAGACAAGGACATGTTTTGACTATTTAAGCTTGGTTTTTCTCCAAAACCAATCGACTCGGAACCTATTTGCACTACATGGATCTGGAGGTTTCATAGGTCTAAACAGCATGGGGGGGAGATAAAGGGGGAGGCTGGGGGGCAGAAAATAGGGAGAAACACTCAAATTGCAGAAAATACTGTTCGCCCTGACTCATCTGACTGTTTCCACGGGGCACTCGCCCCACCACAGTGCAGGGTGGGGGGCCCAAGCCACACACAAGCTGCTYCATGCCCCCCAAAAGGGCACCCGGCACTGGCACCCGGCTCCCACCGATGCTTTCCAGGGAAACCTTGGCTTTGCTCATACTGCCCGAGGCGCGAGGGAGGTTTATTTTTAGAGCCTTTGAAAACTGCTGAGGAGGAAGGAGATAGAAAACCACGTGCGAGGGCTCTCTTTTCTCCTGAGCGGCACCTTCTGTTACAAATCACCTCCGACCATCGCCTGCCCCCGCTGCAAGGTGCTGCTGGCTGAGCCAAGCCCTTCCCAGGCTTGTCCATGTATCTGGGTCAGGGGAGCAGGGAGGAGGAGACCCCTGAGCCGGCTGCTATCCCAGGGGACATCCCTGTCCCGCAGAGGTCACAACCAAATTGCAGCACAGCAAAGYGGAGACTTACTGGGGCCGAGCAGCAGGAGTCAGGGCAGGTCCAGGAGCAAGTGCTGCATCCCTTGGGGCACATGCGCTGTAAGGAAAGCTTCTTGGCAATAGCCAAGACCCCAGGCTGCTTCTTCCATAAAACCAGGTGAGGGTCCCACCCATTTTCCACCTAAACCCTGATGAAGCTACTGATGAGAAAAAGCTGTGTCCTGGTAGGGCTCGGAGCATCCTCTGCCTCAGGCGGCAGCAGAAATCAGGTAGTGGGCACCAGCCGGCCCTTGTAGGGCTGTTGCAGGGCTCAAACCGAGGCACGGATCCAGCGTTAGGATGCCGTGAGATTGCAAGGAAAGCTCAGCCCCACTGCTTCCCGCCCGAGAGGAGGAGCGCGTGAAGGAAGGAGCAGAAAGCCCTGATAATCTCGGGGTAAAGCCATTCCCTCATGATACCTAATGCTTCCTCTGCGGCGGGTTGAACACAAACAGGACGGCGTCGGTGTGTGTCATGGCTCCCGGGCTGAGGAAGCATCCGAGCATGAGGGGCACGGTTGGCTCAGGGGATGGGGGGGAAAACAGGAGAAGCAGCACCAGCTCGTGCATCTCCCCCACAGTCACTGGGGTTCCCTGCTTTGTGTTAGCTTTGGGTTAGCTCTGCTCCAGCTGCCCGAGCGCCAACCGTCCTCAAACAGGAGGAGTTTGAATTAGTTGTTGAACTAATCAGCGGATGCAAATAAGCTTCAAGACAGAGAAAAGCTGATTTGCATCTTCTTTTAACACCCTGGTGCCAGTGCACCAGTTTCTGGCTATGGGGGGGCAGAGTCAGACCTAAAATCTCAGCAGAGACAAGACCAGGGCTGCCTTTGAAAGAGCAATTAAATCGAGCCACCTCGTGCTCGCAGGGTGATAGAGGGTCGGAGGCAAAGCTGCTTTTGATGTGCAAATAACCTGCAGCAGCTCTCCCCACCAGCCTGCTCCCCTGCCTTACATCTGCCAGTCCCAACTGAAAACCCAAGGGGCAGGGTGGGGGAAACGTGTCCAATGTTTGCTCTCCTCCCCTCCTAAATGAGCCGACAGCTGGCGTGTGCTTCTCGGAAGGACCTGACTGGCTGACATCAGTTGGCGAAGGGGGATAAGACCCCCAGGCAGTCCTCATTAGTCATTANCTTTTCCTGAATTAGTTTCATTATGGTAAAGCATCACCATTTCTACTGCCTCACTACATACAGTTGATGGCAAAAAGCTACTAATCACGAATACTAAAAAAAAAAAAAAAAAAAAAAAAAAAAAAAAAAAAAAAAACAACAAAACACATTAAAAACTGATTTAGCTCCAGACATGTTCGTGCTTACTTTATGCTCAGTAAGAAAACTTATTTTCAAACCTATACCAGAAAAGAAATCATCTAGTCTCTTGGGCATGAAAATTACTACAGATGGATTTAGAGCACTGATCAATATCTTTGCTATTAAATTACTTTTGAGTCATGCCTGAATGGAGAGTCTTACTTGGGAAAATATTAAAAAATACAGAATAGGATCCTGCCATTGGTAAAAAGACCCTAACAGCATCAGTTCTTCCTAACCTGTAAATGAATCATGCACCTTTACATAAATAATAAAAAAAAAAAAAAAAAAAAAAAAAAAAAAAAAAAAAAAAAGAAAAAGGAAAAAAGAAAACAGCATGTAAATGTGCTAAGGCAGCAGCTGGGAGATCAGCACGTCCCATTTAGCATGGTACCTGCTGTCTCCACACCATGAAATATTGGGCTGTTTGTTTAGCGTCCGGCTAAGCGCCATGTCAGGAGCTGCCCGATGACGGCTCACAGCGCAGCCCGGCCCGACGCCACGCAGAGGGGCACCCCTTCCTCCCGGTCCCGAGTGCCCCTTGGCTTTCCCACCCCATTTTCCCGGCGAAGGGCTATGTTCTCAGCTCAGTGCTAAAATAGCTGTGCTGCAAGCCCCAGCCTGCTCCTGGGGCCTCTGGCTGATGGGAGCTAAAGCTATTTTTGTCATTCCT
Organism: Phoebastria nigripes; assembly: GCA_035582835.1. NCBI lineage: Eukaryota > Metazoa > Chordata > Aves > Procellariiformes > Diomedeidae > Phoebastria > Phoebastria nigripes. The sequence continues at coordinate 1,996,882 of JAYKAV010000889.1, read as the reverse complement.
CTCTTACAGGGCCCTGTGCCAGGCTCAGGCCGTTCACTACCTGGGAGCCTCTAGTCTGTAGGACAGGGTCTGTTGTAACCCGGGAACCTGCCTGTGCCCAGGGTGAGAGCGATGCTGTGCCTGTGTTGGCAGATGCATTTTCTCCAGGAGCCAGGGAACATGAGCAAGGAGGAACACAGAGACTTCTGCCCTGCTTCAAGTCTCCGGAGGAGAGCAGGCTCAGGCATGCCCAGCAATCCCGGCGGGAGTCACTACCAGCGAGGAGCAGCGTGGCACGGGCAGCACAGCCATTGCAGCCCAGCCACTTGGGTGCACGAGCCCAGGGAGCAGAGGGTTCAGGTCAGAGCTGGATGTTGCTGCCAAACCTCTGCCAGATACATATGCCTCATTAAACCAGAGGTCCTAGAGGTTTAAACAGCAAGTAAGCCTGAATTAACTCCCCCAGATAAGAGCTGAAGAGCCTCAGCAGGCTGGTTTTGTGCCTATAAGCACCACCTTTTCCCTTGACCTTACAAAGCCAAGCAAACCAGAACCAGCCCTACCCCTGGTCCCCACGAGCACCGTTAAAAAACTCAGTGCATTTGCAGTCAGTGGCATCCAAGCAAGCTAAGAAGCATCACTGCCTGCACTGCCGCTTCCAGTGGGTCTGATAATTTCTGAAGCAGTTCTTGCACTGCTGTCTAAATATTTAATTGAAAAAAAATGATATTTCCAGGTGATACAGGATCTGAAACAGCCTTGTCCTTCTGGACTGCAGCAACACAGCTGATTTAGGAGCTGACACGCGGCAGCTCGCTCCATCCCCTCTCCGCTCGCTCCTGGCCGGGCACGCAGTGCCACTGCGTGGCTGCCGCGCTCCATCCAGCACCGCGCTCGCCGCAGCCCAGCCGGCCTCTCCCCACAACGCAGGCTGAGCACGCAGCTCCCGTGTGCTGCAGACAACAGCTATTTTATCCCTGGCACAAAGCCACCCTCGCTATTTATATTCAACCCAAACCTTTGTCTGGCCCAGATGAGCCACGCCATCGTTGACGGCTTGCCTGTGTGTCAGAGCTGCTTACCAGCCTGCTCCGAGCCACAGAATACACCTCATTCTTTCCCCTTTGCTCCCACCAGCTGCAAGTTAGTGGAGTTTAATTACCACGAATATTCTTATAATTGCAGAATTCCTTTTGGTTTGCTCTGTAACATATGCACATTTCAGGAGCCACGTTATCCAGACGCAGACACTTGCAGGTATCTCGTGAGAGGCAGCTGCCTCACTCCACAGCACTCGCCCACTCTCAGGAATGCTTGTTCGACCTTTGTCCCCAAAACCTGTCACCTGCTGAAGGATTTCAGGAATTCACTGGACTTTGGAATTTCTTCGCTTACTCATGTTTTCAAAACCTGCATTACTGAGCGCCGACGGCTGCCATCTGTTCGTGAAGTTATTCTCGTGCCCTAACCACAGGCTCTCCCTCAAGACAAAGTGACTGAAACTGAGGGTGTAAATGGGTAGAAAAAGTCAAAAAAAGTTGCGACAAACACTTTTAAGCCATCAGACATGTTTTTAGCATACTAGATCCTCCTTCCTCCACATTCACTGAACAGTCTTTCAAGCTCTGTGGGACAATCAAAGCCATTATTAATAGAGAATATGCGATTTGTAACTTAGTGTCTTCTCCTGGTGAAAAACATACTGCAGGAACCAGCTTGGACATTTAAATGAGATTTTAAAAAAAATGAGCTAATGTCTTTATCTACCTCAAGGACTCATACTTCTGTACAAGAAACAGCTCGAATTATAGCATAGCACAGCACAACATTTAATAGGAGAAGACCTGAGACAGCCTGAGGCTTTTATCAGTCAGAACAAACTCTGTTTACAGAGACTGTCGGTGCAGCTCAGGACATCAGGGCACAACTCTTCAAAGATGAATAGCAAAATCAGCAGAAAGGAAAGGTGCATTCTTCCCTCATTAAGTGATGGTTCTGATGTGCACATTGTTCAGCAAAGGAAGGTCGTTTGGGTGTACCTCAGCTCTCTGCAGTACACGAGGAAGAATCCCGGATCTCCCCGTTTCACACCGTTCTCAGTCTCTCACTTTCACCAGCCATGCTGCATCCCCAAAGCAAGGAAACTCTTAACAACAGTTAAGCCACGGAGAGGGACTGACACCAGGAATTTAAGCAGAGTCATGCCCCAGGCTGTCTGCACAGAATACCTGAGTAAACCTACCCAGGCCCCCCTCACCCTTAACAGTACCGTTCATACAGAAAATTTAAAAGTCAACATATGCCTAAGCTCATTTTCAAGAAGCCTTTTAAGGTTTCCTAGCCTCCTCGAGCACAAACTACTCCTTGAGACACATGTGGAAACAGTGGTATCGCATTACCCTCCAACATTCCTGCAAAGCCTTTACCCGTGACTGCACCACCCACTCCAGGGGCACGAAGCATTCAGTCCTGAAGCTGAAGGCCAAATCCTGATCAACAAAAGCAACTGGCCCTAGTAATAATGTGGGGGTGGCTCAAGTGGCCCTCACTGCACACCTAGAAATGGAAGTGAAAAGTGTTTTCAGCACATTATGAAGTAGTTTCATTCATGCAAACAGGATCCCCAGTGGCAAAGGGCACTTTAGCCACGGCTGAAAGACCTGAAGTTGTTTTTAACCACAGAATCACAAAAGCTTCCATTTTGTTCAACACTTTCCATATTTAATTTATTTAGATATTCTCTACATTAAAGTATTCTCATGCCAACACTTCCAACCTCCCATCCCTACCTCAAGAAAAATAGACTTGACACAGCTTTAGGGTGGAATGCAGTGGAATAAAGTTGCTATTGCGTCCAAGTTACAGAGAACACTGAACAAACTATAGAAAGAACTGCACAGAGGAGACGTCAGGGAAAGCTGGAATTAGTACGCTATCGTTCGAGTCATGTTAGCACCTTCCTAGACAAGCACTGAAGGCGTTTAGAGAGGTGCAACATGCTTTGGTTAGCTAGACCAGAGCTTAGACTACATTAAGCCTGGAAAAAAGCAAGAAAGCCTGCCAGCACTGGGCTCAGAGCCTCATCTGAACCAATTTGAAAAAAACAACACTGAATTGACTAGCCAAGTTTGCAGTGTTTGGGAATGCTGAGCTCTCCTGGCTAGCCAAATCTGTGCCTGGAGTGCAAACCACAACAGTTTCAAACACAACTCAGGACCCAGTGCCACCTAGAGCATGCTTTATAACAGAATTCAAAATATCCATTCACACATTAAGTTGCTTTCTCCTGTTGCATCATTTAGTACAAGACATACTTGAAAAGCTGACCTCCCACCAGTACAACTGTGTCAGGTATAAGAGTTTTTTCACATCTCATATAATCCCCTTCAGTAGCAGCACAAAGCCTTGAATTACCTACAGTTTTGCGCATTGGGACACTACTGATCTCAGAACGCTTTAGCTGCTGTTTTGTGTCTCTGGCATTTCCAGAATTCAAAGAAAAAAAAAGGGTAAGTAGGAAACTTACTCTGCAAACTTCAGTTGAAACCCTTTAATTCAGTAATTAAGCCTTATCATGCTACCTTCAGGCAGCAACCCACTGGCCTGTGACCTCTGAAATGACCCTTTGCTAGTGGAAAAGCACCTAGCATGCCTACAGTGTCCTCAGTTCACGCCTACCTTTAAGAATCTTAAGCCATAGTTGAAAATCAGCGACTTGCATTTTTCAGAAAGCTATGTTGTCATGCACCACGCTTTCCACATATTAGCCTGGTCTTCAGGCACAACAGCAGGACAGCAGAGTGCCATCTGTTCTACCAGCAGCATGGCAACTGCGTATGATCAGATTGAGCAGATGCTTTGGACAAAGAAGTCACATTTGCTCTTTCATGTTTTCTAAACCATGTGCTCCTGGTTTGAAAGTAAAGACTCGCAATTTCTGGTAATCCTCAGACATTCCCTTGAAATGTCTACAAAAGGTCCAGTTCAAACAACAAGCTTYGTGATAGCTATTGCACATTTGTAAGAGCTGGCCTAAATATTTTCCTGAAGATCCAGGCTTTGGAAGAAGGGATATTTTAAAAACTGGTATCAGTGTACATTGGAACACTGGCACAAATGTCACCTATTCTTGGTTTTAATTGTAAGGGCGACAAGTAAACACCAACACATGAAAAAAGAAAACAAACAGCATTTCACAGAGCAAGGAGTTAGAGATGAAGCTGTGGCTAGTGTTTTGCAGTCGAATCTCGAGGATAGAATTCAGCCAGTGTTGTCTGAGGAATTCTCTTCAACATCTCCTTGGGGAAGATTCGCAAAAGCTGCCATCCAATGTCCAAGGTCTCGTAAACAGTGCGATTTTCATAAGGACCTGCAGAAAGCAACCAGACTGAAATACGGGGCAGGAAAGTGTCTCACCACCAGGGAGATCTGAGAACAAGACCTTCTACGTGTTAATGCATACTGTGATGTTCTTGAAACAGACACTCACCCTGAGCAATGAAGTTCTTCTCAAACTTCTGCAGAAACTCCAGATAAAGAAGATCGTCTGAGGTAAGAGCTTCCTCACCAACTACAGCCTTCATAGCCTGTACATCCTTTCCAATAGCATAGCAGGCATACTAGAAGGGATAGAAACAGAAGTGCTTTTATCTTGATCATCCATTTAACGATTTCTGTTCAAACCCAAACAAAGGGTCTCACTTGACTACACTAAGCACTCAGTCAATGCTTTTAAATCCGCCTCTCAGGAGTGCTCTGGATTGCAACTGTTTGGCATGCCCTTTACAGGCTGCTTAGTGAGAGGTATATTTGAAATATGCCTCTGCTTCCCTGAAGAGGTTTTTACATACCAGTTGGTTGGATACATCTGCATGATCCTTCCTGGTCATACCCTCTCCAATAGCTGACTTCATCAGTCGAGACAAGGAGGGCAAGACATTAATAGGCGGGTAAATCTGGAGGAAAAAGACATCCAAGAATTTCAACATTAATACTTCAAAAAGTACAAAGTAATCTTAAATATGTTCTAACCCGTGTGGTACACACCTGTCTGTTATGCAGCTGCCTATCCACGTAGATCTGTCCCTCAGTGATGTATCCAGTCAAGTCAGGGATAGGATGAGTAATATCTGTGGAAAAAACATGGTTTGACAGTTTTCAGACCTTTTATATCCATTCTAGCACTGACGCGGCAGCTTTTTGCAGTTAAATGACTTCTAAAGTAAAATGCCATCAGTTAGTATCCCCACATATCACTAAGTGCTCTTATGCAAGGATGAGAGCTGTAAGCACTCCTGATAGAGGGCTGGAGAACAGTCCTGAAGTCTGATGTGGGCAAAGCATTTCTATTAGCAATATAGACAGAGAAGACAGCCAAGAACTGCAATATTCAAATGGAAACCTAAAGGCCACAGGACCTCCTATCTTGCTGTGTGTCCAAAATAAGGCAGGTTGCTCTAAAGGAGTCCTCTAAAGTGCTATTTATTAAAAACACTTGAAAATAACTCACCATCATTGGGCATGGTAAGAATAGGAATCTGAGTAATGGAACCATTTCTGCCTTCCACACGCCCAGCACGCTCATATATAGTAGCCAAGTCAGTGTACATGTAACCTGGGAAACCACGACGGCCAGGCACTTCCTCTCTAGCTGCCGAAACCTGAGGCAATCCAGAAAAACATTTCCAAGAAATCAGATCACTCACACAGACCTGCTGTCTCCCTTCATTAAGCTACACTAGTGACTTAAAGTACCTCTTCCTGCAAGTGATACCAAAATACAGCCCCACAAACCGCTATTAAAGTGATACCAAAATACAGCCCCACAAACCGGTATTAAGAGAAGTATGTCTCCACAACCTTGTACTATGAGACAAGATGCCAAGGCAAATCAGAAACTATAATATCAAACTGCTGAATGCCACTAGTCAAATAAGTTTAGCTATCAGAGAAGCACTAGCTGTTTGACTGCCGAACATAATCCTAGACAATCAATGAATAACTAAAAGCCTCCCTGGCTATTTAAGAACATTGTAATGAATACTAATTGTAACAGCTTGAGCAGAAGTTTACATTCTCACTTTATACTATGAACACTTTCTGCCAACACCCAGCATGAGAGTTAATAAATGCATACCTCTCGCAGAGCTTCAGCATAGGAGCTCATATCTGTCAGAATGACCAACACATGCTTCTCACACTGATATGCCAAGAACTCTGCCGTTGTTAGAGCTAGACGAGGTGTGATAATGCGTTCAATGCTGAAACAGAACAGTATGGCATTATTTATGGCAAGTGCTTTAAGGCTGCAAGGTAACAGTTTGAAGTTACAAATACTTTAAAACCCTCTGAAAATCTGCTACATGCACCAACTGGAGTACCAGCATTTCATATTCAACTTTGCTGCAAAATGTCAACATAAGTGACATCTGGCAGGACACCAGTGAGGCTTCAGCTTCCAATTTACTTGTTCTTCTCAGCCTTTTCCCAACCAACATAGTGTAACTACTTACGTTGGATCATTGGCCAAATTCAGGAACAGACACACATTGTCCATGGACCCATTTTCCTCAAAGTCTGATTTGAAGAACCGAGCAGTTTCCATGTTCACCTAAATCACAATATTAAGGCATCAGTTCCAGACCAGATTTTAGGTTACTACATTTTGCATCATATTAAGGTCTAAACACCTCATTAATAATCCATAAGCAAAGCTCTCTATCATGAAGACTCCCCTACATTCCCAACAGAATGAGTTATTTCTAGAATTCCAGCCTAGAGATTTTAAGTTTAAGATACTTTATCCTGATCAGACACACTTTGTTACAGTACTTCTGGCCATTTGGGATTTTCAGCCATTCAGCCAGCCAATTTAGCACTGTTTAGTTACATACATAAGACCTACTTAGAATACTTTCAAAAAAGTAATGTTCAGCTACTCTCAGCATCAGCTTATTTATTACTCAAGCATCATTTTCCTCCAATAATATTGACTTACACCCATAGCAGCAAAGACGATGGCAAAGTTTTCTTCACTGTAGTCCATCACATCTTTGGATTTCTTCACCAAGCCAGCTTGGCGACATATCTGAGCTGCAATCTAGGGAAAAAAAATGTTTCAGTCCATCTGTATGTTTGATGCTATTACACAGACCAGAATTTAACTTAGTTTACTTTTTGACCCCAGTGAAATGCAAGCCACTGTTTAGAGAGTAGCTTTGAGTACTCACCTCATTGTGGGGCAAGCCAGCAGCTGAGAATATGGGGATTTTCTGCCCCCTGGCAATACTGTTCATACCATCTATGGCGGAAATGCCAGTCTGAATCATTTCTTCTGGATAGATACGACACTGGGGATTGATTGGCTGGCCTGTTTTGGTTTTTTTTTTTTTTTTAAAAGAACACATGTTATTCCATGTACATGTTTGAAGCTTGATCAAACTACCACTGACCTTGAGCACTGATCTAAGGCTCATGTGAAAAAGTGCAAACCCCACCGTTAGGCCTACAGATCTTTAGATGCGCCTGGTCAAACCTGAGCCTTTTGTAGATCCCAAGACTCTGGCACTCTGTGGTCATGTAAATGGTAAGAGTGCTTTCAAGCAAAGCCTGTCAGGTTATTAGCTTTTTATCTTTGGAGGCTGTATAATTAAAGATAGTCTACAAATACTTCAAAGAACAGCTTCCAAGCATTACAGAAAACAGTTATTTTCTGCTACCTCATCTTCCTGCACTTGTGTAAATTTGATTTGAGTTTGATGCCACGCACATACTTAAAAATAAGATTAAACTCCTCTTAACAGTTAGAGCCTATGTTCAAAACCAAATCTATTGTAAGATTCAGAAATCAGAAACGCCGTATTTGTCTTTAACTCCATACCAGAAATGGATTAAGAACATACCCATTATGTCAAGGAAATCTTCAGCCAAAACAATGGGGCCTCTGTCTATAGGTTTTCCTGATCCATTAAATACTCTGCCTACAAGAAACAGCAATAAAATCAAAATGTAAATTACTGTGAAAATAAGTCTGTTCATTCTTCAAAGCAATATGCAAGTACTTACCAAGCATATCCTCAGAGACAGGGGTTCGAAGAATATCCCCGGTAAACTCACAAGATGTTTTCTTAGCATCAATACCTGAAGTTCCTTCAAATACCTGTAAATAAACCAGAAGAAAAAAAAAAATAAAACCATAGGAAAAAGGAGTAAGTATTGTGCTTTACAAAATAACACACTAGAAGGCTGCTTCACAGCTTGAGAACTTGATCAGCCACAGGGCAGAAAAGCAAGACAGTCCTCTGCAAGCAAAGGATTTCAAGAGCAGCTTGCTAGTACAAAACACCACATAAAAACCTACTTTAAACAAAATTCATGAAGTGTATCAGCAGCAACCAACAAACCCAGTGCCATTCCTTTGATCTCGAGTATTTCCCTTTCCCAACAGGGTAAAGTTCTTCAGATAAGAAGAATTAATATTAACAAGAAACAGCTGCTTAGAAGAAATACCTGCATCCACATAGCATAGGAGTTGATCTTGAATCTAATACTGTACAGTTACAGTACGATTCCTTTAATCTAGCAGCAAAGAAATCTATGGGGGTATGCAAATAAAAATGTCACTGTACTCCAGTTTTCAACCTTCAAAAATTATTCATGCCACTTGCACTTGGAATAAGTAGGTGATTTTTTTTTTTAAATTTATAGTACCGAAAGAACATATCACAAGATAGATTTGACATGGCTCAGACACATGCTGATTAATAAAATATTTTTCTGTTGCAACAAGAGACACTCCTGTCCCTAGTCATACCTGAACTACAGCTTTGGAGCCACTGACTTCCAGAACCTGCCCACTTCTTCTTGTGCCATCAGGAAGAGTCAAGTGAACAATCTCTGCATACCTAGGAAACTGAAGATGAGCAAGAAAGATGGTGGAAAGCATTAAAATCCAGGAAAACAGTCATGAAGCAAAAGTTATCAGTTTCAAGCAAGCTTAAGCTTAGCAACTACTCTATTTTTAAAAATAATTTTATCATCAGAACAAAACTCATTCCAAGGCAATTAAAATTTATCAGGCTAAAGCCATTTTTACAGGGACTATATAACCTTTGCTCAGAGTTGCAGGCTGCAGAAAGACCTGACAGAACCTGTTCTAAAAACCCTAGTAGTCCTGAAATACTCATGGAAAGCCACAATGCAGCGTCTGACAATAAGAAAAAGCTGGCTTTTGCCTGTACATGGCATCAGTTGCTTGCCTTCAACAGTAACTTGCCAGTAATTTGAAAACAAGCCAAAACTGTTTACAGTTCCCTTTTACAGAGCACTTATGCTTTGGTAACAAAGAGGTCAAGAACAAAGTGAATAGGTATGTTTCCACATTCAAGTTTAGACAACATTTGGGGGATTTTGGTAAAACTGAAACACTGTTTCCTTTCTTTCCCCCAACAGTCTCAACAACTCTCCCTTTCTTCCAGGACACAGACAACTCTCCTTAGCTTTACAGCAATTTGCRTATTCTCATTTATCTCAGCAGTCAGAAACATACCTTGTACTAAAATTGCTCAGTGGACCCATGACTTTCACAACAGTCTGGATTTAACCTGTCACAGCTTTTCTTGTAAACTCTCCCTCAAAAAGTTTCGTTAAGAACCTGAATCTTTACCTTAACTTGATCCAAGATAACCAGGGGACCATTCACACCCGATACAGTTTTATAAGCTGAAAGAAAGCAAGCCACAAGTCAGGTACTTCCTCAGAACATCAGAAATATCCTACATAGAGTTTTCAAAGTTTCATTCCGATCACCAGTCTCAGGTTTGCAGATTTTGGGCCCAGCTCTGTACCACTTCTATGTTTATTATGAACTCTACAAGAAGGATTAGGTACTGAATTGTGTGGCCAGCATTTTTTGCTGCTACTTGCAAAGCACCTGASGTAACTTTACAATATATGATATTGCCATTTTCATGTCCGTCACAGAAATTCACTGCAAGTCTATATCCAGGGATAATCTGAATGCCACCAGAAACACCAACACATTGTAGAGTTGACATTTTAAGCTAAGAAAAATATACAGTTGCAAGATCTTTAAAAAGCAGGGACAACAACATCTGTAATTTGTGATAAAGAAGGTGCCACTGCAATTTGTGTCCAACAAATGGTGAGAAGACCTTAATATCAATACTCAATTTCTAGGCTTTTTTTTAACCTCAGAAGTGTCCTGCTCCATGACGCTGAAACAGTCCATGTGGAAGCCTGTACTTAGCAAAGCAAGCAGTGATCAGCAGAGCTTCTACAGTAAGTTAAGTTTTTTGGCATACTGCTAAGAGGAAACCTTATAATACCTTTCCTGTCTCCCGAGAAAAGGTCAATGCACTATACTGTAAAGGTTGAATTTCACCTTAGCCAAACTCCTCCTACTCTTGGGTTATCCTGGTTTAACTTAAAGGTTGACACCTGACAGAAGGCCACAGCTAGCCAGCGCATCAGAAGGCTCATGTCTTAAACATCAGCAGCTCAAGTATTAGCACCACACACAACTTTCTGAGGTACCGTGTGCCCAGAATTCATCACTCTGCTATCAGCCCAGTGGAAAAGCTGTGAAAATGTCATAAACAGTCCTCCTCTAAGGACACACTAGTATCCCAGCCACAGCCCAGCATCCCTTGATCCACAGAGAAAAGTAACATTGAGTCAAAGCTTTATCAGGGTCACAAGGAGCAGTGACCAAGAGAGTGACTGTTAATCACTTATCCCTGGGAGGGAAAAATGAGCAAGTGGAGCCATTTGCAAAACAGGAGAGACACCAGCACCCATTCTTGGTCACGCTACAAGGCAGAGGAAACGGGCACTCATGGTACTAGGAAAGATCACAAATTCCACCAGCACCAGGCCACAGGGAATCATCTGGCTTAGGCACCTCAGTCTGCCCAGGTTTGGCACACTTACCATGTGTTGTCTAGACTGTCAACAATGCGGYATTTACACTTAAGCAAACAGTTTGAACTGTTGCAATGTAATCTCTTAATCAGCAATAATCAAGACTGCATTAGATAAGGTTTGAGGGTCACTGGGTRTGTAAGAGGGTCTAAGGCTGGAACTGCTATTTCTCAGTTTTACTCTTGTCAAAATCCTGCTAAACACCCTGAGACACAACACATGTCCCAGAATTAGTCTTAATCAAAAGCACAGGCTGGCCTGCTCCTTTCACCTGAACAAGGAGAATTACACAGGCATTACGCTATGAAGAGGACTCTGCTTAGACTGCAAGTGCTTGCAGCCCACTGTCCACAAGAAATGGAAAACATTATCTTGAGCAAAGCATTTCATCTCGTGACTGTCTCATGAGCACTTCCTCCTCAATCAACGGGAAGGGGCTTACACTCCTCACTTTGTCCACAAGAAAATATTTCCTTGACATCAATCAGCATCAATTCCCCTTGAAAGCAGCTCACGACTGACTCAAAATTCCTGTTCCAATAAGATCAACCAGTTCTATGACAAACCAAAAGCAACTGAAATGTTTTTCATATCCAGCTTGCAAGCAACGTCAGTTTGGGCAAAAGCCAAAATCTACATAGAAAAACACGAATTGAATATGAAGTCACCTTGGCTCCAACCTTGGTAGAAGCCCCCACTCCAGAGTGAAGCAGAGCAGTAGGCCTGGGGGAGCAGGGATGGTAATGATCGATTTGGCTTTCAAACCAGACCGACATTTTCAAAGAAACCACCGCAGAGAAGCTCCCTGGCTCCCACCTTGTGAGTACTCACGCTATTTAGGTGTACAGGTAGAGTCACTCATGTAATTACTACCTAGATCAAAAAAAAAGGCCAGAAAAAATGCACCTTCAAAGAACTTTGACTTTCCCCCTACTACACTGCAATAAAGGGTTTTCTACAAGGCTATTGTATTTCCCCTTTTCCATCAGATTTCTCAACTTCATTTTAAAGGAACAGAATCCACACCACCCCCCACAATTTACAATAATTTTCAGTTCCTGCTAAAAACGTAAGTTTTTCACGAAGGACACTGAAATGGCCTATGTTACCCAGCGGGGAACAGGCTCGTGGTTCCAGCGTGTGACTAATGTAAGCGTTTAGACAGGACAAAGCCGTGAAAAGCACCACCGCAGCGCCCGGTGCAGCTAAAAGCCCGGCTCGAGCGGGACACCGGCCCGCGGCTCTCCACAGAAACCCCCGCGCACCCCCGGGCCAGCCCGGCGCCCGTGCCCGAGGGAGCGCCCGGGCTCGGGGGAGGCCGGCTCTGCCGCAGGAGCGGCCCAGGCTGCCGGCATCGCCCGCCCGCCGCCGGAGCTGCGGCCCGCCCGGCTCCGGGGCAGCCCGGCCTGCGGGCGCTCGCCCCCGAGCCGGGCCCACCCTCCGCGGCGCCTCTGAGGCGTCCCGGGGAGCCCGCCCGCCGCCGCCGCCGCCGCCCCCCCGGGCCCCGCACTCACTGAGGCGCGGCTGGGAGAGGTAGTCGCGGGTGAGGGCCGCCACCTGCTCCCGCGGCCCGCCGGGCCCGGCGCCGTTCACCAGCCCGCGCACCGCCCGCACCGCCGCCATCTTCTCCGCCACCCCGGCCCCGCGCGCCGCCGCGCATGCGCTGATATAGCGCCGCCGCGCCGGGCCCCGCCCACCCGGAGCGCCCCGGCAGCGGGCGGGGGAGCGGCGGGAGCTGGCCGGGGTGCTGGGGGGGGCGAGGGGAAAGGGGAGCGGGAGAGGGGAAAGGAGGAAGGGAAAGAAGGGGAAGGCAAGGGGAAGGGGAAAGGGAAAGGAAAAAAGGGAAAAAGGGAAAGGAAAAAAGGGAAAAAGGGAAAGGAAAAAAGGAAAAAAGGGAAAGGAAAAAAGGGAAAAAGGGAAAGGAAAAAAGGAAAAAAGGAAAAGGAAAAAAGGAAAAAAAGGAAAAGGAAAAGGAAAAAAGGAAAAAGGGAAAGGAAAAAAGGAAAAGAGATAGGGATAGGKAAAGGGAAAGGGAAAGGGAAAAGGAAAGAGAAGAAAAAGAAAAGGAAAGAGAAAAAGATAAAAAGAAAAAGAAAAATAGAAAAAAGAGAAAAAGGAAAAGGAAGAATAAGGGGAAAAAAGGGGAAGAGGGAAGGAGGGAAAGAAGGGAAAGAAGGAAAGGAAGGAAGGAAGGAAGGAAGGAAAATTAATTACTGAATTGACAGAAGAGATAAATGGCTGAGAAGACAAGAAAAGGAGTAATTCTGCTGTAAAAGGAAAGCAGAGCCCTGGCCTCCCACCCAGGTGACCCCCACACAGCCATCCCCAGCCCCAGGCCAGGGGTGTGAGGGGCATTCGGGGCCCTCTCTGCCCCGCTGCCCCGGCTCGGCAGTGCTCCGGCAGTGGGGTTTGGTGTCCTTACACCTCAGCCATGTTTTCATGGCTCTGCTTCAATCTAAAACAGCGCTTTGATCTAAGAGTGTAGCGGTAGCTGCTTAGGGGAGATAGGAGATAAGATATAAAGTATGAACTGGCAATGAGACAGGACTGTCCATGGAAACACTCCACTTGCACTGATGCCTCATACTCAGACAYCAAGGGCTGACTGGTACAACTGTTTAAAGGACAGAATGAGAGCTGCCTTACCCCCTAAACCTGTAATTTAATAAAAAAAGATAGAGGGTTATTTGTAAACACCTTTCTTCCAGAACTCCATTAGTCTGTCAACCTTCTATTTACTTATGGGTTATGTATCTCTTCATACATGTTAAATTTTAATAATTGCTGTTTGTTATTCTCCCCACTTAGCAGTGAGATAGATAGAATTATTTAATGTTATAAAACAATATTCTATCTCCTTCTATGTTAAAACTAGAAATATTTCAGGGGAATACGTTTTCAAAGAGATATTGGCAATTCTGTGCTTGTTTGGCACAAAGTACCAGGGACTGGTGAGACTGATGGAAAAAAACCTAAACAATCGCACGAGAAACTGTTTGGCTAAGGAGGGAGTAAACACAATAAATAATCCCCAGACAAAGGGACAACGCCGTCGAGTGGATTAAACACAAAACCGGGAGGCTTTGGCCAGGTTTCAGCCCTCCTTCTAACGCAACGTGACCTTGAGCACATTACTGAGCTCTCCTGTTTGTTAATAGTCGAAAGGACTTAACAAAATACAAACCAGCAGGACTCGCTAAATGGCAGCCTCAAGGGTTACTTCAACCGGCACCACTTTGCAAACTGCTTCCACCTGCATTCTAAGCCTGGCTAAGAGGTGTCCCACGGATGCAAACTCCAATTGCTCAAAACAGACCTTTTTGTATTCTAAATATTTTTATTCAGTCCTTAACTAGTCTTGCAGGCTGAGAAAATTTGCCTCGTGGACTAACAACAAAATAGCATTTGAGAGGACGATGCAAATTCACCCACTGGAGAGCAGAAGGCAGCCGGCAGCGGCCACTGCCAGGGCAGCGGTTCCTGTGCAGGGTAATAGAAACCTTCTGGTAAAGGAAATATTAGCAGAGAGTGACTTTAAAGAGAAGTATGGTTTTATGGGTGCCTGTTCCAATCTGTGCTTACGCTGCTGTGTTCACCCGACCCCAGGCTGGTGGTATTACATCTATAAGCCATTTGTCTCACGCTGGTTTGTAAAATGCTGCTTTGTGCTGGTACGCAGGACCCCTTGCTGCACAGCCGATGTATTTCACTGCACCTTTGAGGTGAGTCAGCAGCAGAGAGCAATCTCGCCGAGCGAAGCCTGCTGTCGACTGAATTCACTGGAATTGCAATCAGCCTGCGGAGCCGGCGTGGGGTCTGCTATCAGCGATTTTTCAGGCCCACATCCTATGCTGGGCCTCGAGACAGCCCATAAATTCTCTTATACTTTTCATTACACCAGAAATGTTCGCTATACTTTACTACCTCAGTCTGGCCAGGAAGAAAATTGTAGTCATTTTTTTTCCGTAGGGTTATCGAAAGAAAAATTCATGGCAAACATTTATAGTGGTTAAAAAAAAAAATCTCAAAGAGAACTGCCTGGAAAAATCTGACGGACACATGGAAATGCTTCCAAAGCACATCTGAGTAAGCTTTCCCATCATCTCTGCAAAACAAGTGACACGACTGCAATCTCCTTCGGCTGCTTAGGTCTGCCAAATGAGACGGTCTCCTGACCTTGGGGCCTACAAAAGAAAAAAGATGATAATAATAATAACTGTCTCCACATGCCCCTCCTCACCTGAAGGAGAATCTGAATTATTTTCTATCCAGAGCCCAAGGTACAGCTGAGCAATTCTGAGCTCCCTCAGTAGATGGTAGTGCTGCACTGCTCATCCTCTGTCTACTCTGCAGCTGTTTAGAAAGTAATTTCCAGGCCTAGCCATTCAATTCTCAGCTCATGAAACATATTTAAAGGCTTCAACTTCTGCTCTAATGCACACCCAGGGAATTCCTTGGTAGGATGCACTCATCTCACATTATTGGCAATAGTTTTTGGCCATGCAGAAGCCAGATAAATGGCCTCAATGGCAGATTTACGCGCCACCAGAGAAAAGGTGAGTATGTTTAGGATTTATTTTCTTTCTCTGCGGTAAATCTCTGTATCCTGAATGAATGATGGTGTCAGTTTTGGTTTAAAAAAGAAACCATGGAGCAAAGTGTCAAAAGTTTAAGAAAACAAAAAAGATGGAAGAAAAGAGATCACATATTCAATGGCATTTGCAGTACCTCACCCATGCATGGATAGAATCTTCCATCCAGCTTTGCTTATGAGAAACGGGCCTTGTTAGTGCAAGAAATATCTCCTTGTCCCTGGAGATAAAGCAGAGAGCGTAACAGCGTAGGGAAAGGCTGTGGACGAAGCACCCCACTGCCAGCATCCTTCTGCAGGGAGGAGGCAAGGGCAGAATTCAGACGTGGAGGGACCATAACCTGTTGATACCCAGGGGAGAGGCAAGATTCCCCCATACCTCTCAGAAATCATGGGCCAGATCAGTGCATTCTGGCCTTAAAGATATTTCCATCCACTAGGAACACTTATCATCACACTTATAATTTTGGAAATCCTGAAAAGCTGATCTACATTGTGGACTAGGTAGAGGCAGCTTGTCAACATCCTATGTCAACAGCCTGAGACTCAGTCACCTAAATATTTCTCTYTCCCTTTTGAGGAAGAGCTTTCTTTCAGTTTATTTTCTTTCTAATGCTAAAAACATTCAGCACGTAAAGGAAAAAACCTGCCTGAGGAAGGATGCTTTGGAGGCAGCTCCTTGTACCACATCCCACGGGAGAAGCAGTGACTCTGGTACTGCCTGCTGTGGGGATCATTGGACACGCAGCTCCTTTCCCTCCCTTTGCAGGCTGTAAAGCAATGCAGATCTCCCTGCAAAGCCTCCACACAGACCTTTAGCAAAACCCCCCAGCTGCTGCCTTTTCGGCTGTGTATCCTGCAGAAGCCTCTCCCACCCACAGAGCGAGTCCTTCCCCACTCGCTGGCTGATGCATCTCCTTCACCATGTGCCCAGCGCACGCGGCGGCAGCGACACGCACGCATCCAGCCCACGCACCGGCACCCGCTGCCAACACTCGCAGGCTCAGCCCTCTAAACACACATGTACAGCCCATGGTGACGCGCAAACACGTGCAGAGGGAGCAGGGAAGAGCGACTGATGCGATATCCCTCTTTCGTCAAATTGTGCTCCCTGAGTTTTGGAGTTAACCAAAAATCCCTGGGGTGCTGCAGGTCTCGTCAGTGAAATCTGCCTGGTTTTACCCCAGGATGTGTAACACGGAGTCACAGCTGGAGCGAGGGCAGCCGTACCAAGGACAAGCAGCATTAGGCAGCAAGAGAATGGCCATCAGTCACTGGACAGTAGTCCAAGACCTAGACTATTATGTATTTTATAAATGCATTTCCCAGGGCCATTTAATGATGCCAGCCTTGCCTCCCAGTGATGAGTCCATTCGCTGCCACTCGTAACTACCTGCCGAC
The DNA here is from genome assembly GCA_035582835.1 of Phoebastria nigripes. NCBI lineage: Eukaryota > Metazoa > Chordata > Aves > Procellariiformes > Diomedeidae > Phoebastria > Phoebastria nigripes. The sequence goes on along the minus strand of JAYKAV010000889.1, from coordinate 1,979,970 downwards.
AGGGCAGAACAGGCTTCCCCCACGGAGGAGAGGGCTGTGCAGTCCCAGGGCGGCGTGTTCGGTGTGCTCAGACCCAGGCAAGAGTTAAGGTGCTCGGAGAGAGATAAGCATTGATGAAAGCCTGGAGAGCGGGTGCCTCAGCTGCAGATAAACACTCCTGCCTCTCTCCTCCTCATCCCCCTCAGCCCACCCCACCGTCCTGCTCTGACGCAGAGGGAGCTGCAGGGCTGAATGAAACTTGTTTGAGGTTCCAATTAAATCTCCATGGAAGAGGGACACTCATATCCTCTTCTGATAAAAGGTAATCATAAATCCTCCGGAGCAGCAGCTGCAGACCACACCGTCTCCCGCAGCAGCAGCCGGCTCCTCGCACCAAGATGGGCTCCAGGGTAAGAGTTTGCTTTCCTCTGCTCCACACAACAGGTTTGCATTGAGAAGGGGTCAGGGTTTGTGTCTTGAGACGTGAGGGCTACGTTAGTCTATGTGTCTTTATTGTCTATGCTTCCTTACTCATTCTCTCTCTCTCTAATTTATATATATAAATATATATATGTCTTCTCTTGCATTAATTCTACTATTTGGTCTTTGCTACTACTTGGAGGTACAGTGAGAAACCATCCCTGTTTCCCAACTGACTTGTGTGGCACTCATATTCGATGATAGAGGGTTTGGACGGTTTCCTTTTTTTTATTAAAATTGATAAATATCATTGGCTGGGATTTCAAGAAACCACAGGAGTATTGGAAAGAGTGTTTCAGACTAAGCTCCATCCATTTTGCCACTCAGTCTCTGAAGTGCCTACGAGGTATAAGAACATAAATGGCTAATTGTTTGGTTGGTTTAGTGCAAATTTCTGATTGATATTTCCAGTGTGACTGAGCAAGCAATCTTCTCTCAGTCCCTCTGAAGCTCTGATCTTAATCACGTATGTTAGGCTTTTAAGACCTGTACCTTGCCATGACATTTCAATTAGGTCAAATGAAAAGACATGTAAGGTAAATGAATTTCCTTTGAGACTTAATTTAATCTCCAAAGAACAAACATGGAATGAAAGATGTAGAGATTACCACAGATAAGCTACTGGCTTGATCTGTGCGTTGAGTCTTTGGAAGAAGACTTAAATTATGCCTTGAAGCAGGTACGAGATGTCTCAGGAGAATGGAAATGGGTTAGAGCGCACTCCATCTGCAACTTTAAATGTAAGCTTGATAAAACTAAGGTCTTTGATAGCAAAGCTGGTGGTCCCAGCTCCTAGGAAAGAGCACCCAGCTCTTGGAGGACACAGACACTAAGTGACTTCAGGAGTTGCCTTCTCAAGGGAGTAGCCATGAGCTGTGGGAGGTTGTAACCTGGACTGTTTTCTTTACAGGTTATAGGAGACCTTCAGCCCTGAAGACCAGGAGCCAGCAGGATCCAAGCTGTGAGTTCCAGGCTCTTGGCCATGCCCCCGGCTGCCGAACACGTGCCCTGGCGCTGGCTGGCGGCGGGCAGGGCGTCGCGGAGGCTGGTGCTGGTGGTGGTGTTCGTCGCGCTGCTGCTGGACAACATGCTGCTGACGGTCGTGGGTACGGCRCGCGGCTCTTGCTGCACTCTTCGGGTGCCGCCTCGGGGTTTCGTCTCCTCGGTCGGTCTCCAGATGATGCCGGCAGGGTCCTTGCGCAGGGAGAGCCATGGGGAGACCTGGGTGCAGGGAGCTTGCAGGACACCGACATCTAGCCAGCTCCATTCAGTTCAGCTCCATGCCGAGCCAGAAAATGGAGTAAAATCACTAACTAATCCCTTCCCTGGCTTTTCTTCCAGTACCGATCGTCCCCACCTTCCTTTATACAACAGAATACGAAGGTGCCAACCGCTCTGTTGCCCCAGCCCGGACTGAGCCAGCTCCTCCAGCTTCGAAGGCTCCTCCTTTCTCCTCCATGTTCTCCTATTTTGACAACACCACGGTGACTGTCTCGGGCTCCACGAGCGCTGTGGACTTGGCGAACGGGACAGAGAGCAGCCGCCCGCTGCAGCCCCCCGCCAGCAGCCCACCTCTGCCGAGCGGCTGCCCAGAGGGCGAGGAGTTCCTTGCCAAGGAAAACATCCGCGTGGGGCTGCTGTTTGCCTCCAAGGCTCTCGTACAGCTGGTGGTCAACCCATCCGTGGGTCTCCTGACCAACAGGTAGGTCAGAGACCTGGGTTTGTACCAGGGTGTAGCCCTTCAGGGACAGGCAGCTCCTGCCTGCTATTGAAATCACCATTAGCGGAGCAGTAAAGGTCTGTGCTGCATATGTGCAGCCCCTGCAATCACAGAATTACAGGAACTGGTGGGTAAAATAACAAGGGGGAGGATATATGCATCAAAATAAGCATGAATTTTACCTTTTCTAAAAGCCTACAAATGGCTTGCAAGTTTATATTACAACATAAGCCTCACTAATGCTCTCCTCAGGTGCAGACAGATGCTATTTAATACCAGTAACCATCAAATAAACAAACGAAGATTCCCACCCCGCTATGGATATAATGTTGTTGTTCAGGTTTTCTGCCTGAGTTTTAATTTGCCTTTGTCTCTAGCAGACACGTCTGAGGGGYGCTGGGCTCATCTCCACACGGTCTGCGTGGGCAGATGTGTTGGCAAAACAGAGCCGTGTCTCTGGTGTGCTTTACAGTATTATCTGGGGGCACCGAGACACTGGATGCTTCCTTGAACAGCACTCACAGGCACATCCACACATTCAGGAGATGCTCACCAGCCCACAGAGATGTGTGTGTTACGGCTGGGCAGCAAGACCAGATCTCAACCTGGGATGAGGAATCCTCCCTGAGATGGTGCCTCTTTTTTTCCTTTCCAGGATAGGATACCACATCCCCATGTTCATCGGATTCATTATCATGTTCCTCTCCACAGTCAGTGAGTATTGCCCTTCGGTCTGCCCTTCATACGCAGCAGCACAGGAGAAAATACTTTGGTCTGTGCCTGCACCGCTGTTCCCGTGCAGGAGAAAGGAGTGAGAGCAGAGCAACAGGTCTCAGAAATCGGTGACAAGAAAGGATGTGTGGCACCCAGCACCCTCCAGCACCCAAACTGGTGCAAGCTGAGGCCGCTGTTACCCTCTGCAGGGTTTTAACGCTCAGTCCGCAGCTCTGCCTGATCCCGTCTCTCTCCTTCCTCTGCAGTGTTTGCTTTCTCAGGCACCTACACCTTGCTGTTCATCGCCCGAGCCCTCCAAGGCATTGGGTCGTCATTCTCATCAGTCGCAGGTAAATGTTTTAGCTACACTTTAGTCTCTGCGTTAGCTCCCCTTGTCTGGGTTCAATTATCGTCTCAGGAATGATCAGCAGCACAGACACACTGAGTGCCTTCCTCGGCTTCAAACTCCACCTCCTCGCTGTGCCTGCCTGGCTGGTGCAGACGGTGCACCCACACAGCACAGCCGGCAAGCAGATAAATCCCCCCAAAAGCCCAGGATGCTTTCAGAGAGGAGCCCCACCACCACGGTACCAGCCACCCTCACGTGGTCTCTGCTTTCTCTCCGCTCCCAGGCTTGGGCATGCTGGCCAGCGTGTACACGGATGACTTTGAGAGGGGCAACGCGATGGGGATCGCTCTTGGAGGCTTGGCCTTGGGTGTGCTGAGTAAGGAAACCTTGTTCCCAACGGGGTTTACAGCAACGGCATCTCCAGAGCCTTGCTGGCCATCCCTACGGCTTCCACCTGCCTGGCCGTGCCCCTTCCCCGGCAGCATTCCGTGGGCATGGCTGGCCTGTCCTCCTCCCTCCCTCTGCTCACTCTCCACGGCCACTGCCCGCTGGACCCGACACCTTCTCTAATATAACCCATCACCAAACACCCGCCGCGGGATTCAGAGAAAACCACGATGGCAGGAGCTGAGCGCTGCTGCCCCGGCGCTGGGGATGGTGTCACTGCCGCTGTGTGACGCAGCCTTTCCCTTGCAGTTGGGGCCCCTTTTGGGAGTGTGATGTACGAGTTCGTGGGGAAATCGTCTCCCTTTCTGGTCCTGGCTTTCCTCGCCCTCTTGGATGGAGGTGAGAAACCAAATGGTTTAATCCTACCAAAAAAAAMCCATGTGAAAAGATTTAAATGCAGACATTTCAGGGAGAATCTCACAGGGCTTGTGTGAAGGAAGAAGCAGATGAATACAACAGGGGAGATATCATCAGCACTGGTTATTCTGTTATTGCTAAATCATATGTTTTCTACCACCAGATGCATGGCACAGTAATACAGTAAGAATTAGTCCCTCATTACTTAATAAACCCCTTGATTGCTTTAACGGCTTGAATAGCACATTCAGTAAAGCTCTTTGAACTGTGAATTCTTTGTAAAAGGCACGCTTGTCTGCAGCCTCTTCACCATGCCATGAAGGAATTAGACTTTGCCAGCGTAAATGCTGATCCTTGTTCTTTCTCCGATAGCTGTATTACAGATGCAGGCCATGAGAGCCTTCAGAGTGTAACGGCAAAGTTATAGATAGCAGAAATGTGCATTTTTAGTGGGAAGTATTAAGCTAATTAAATTATAGTCACAGTTACCATCTTTGCCTAGATGTAATGCAAGACATCTTTAATGAAGCATGTAAGAGCTTTTGGAAAATGAGCTTTGGAAATGTAGGTCCCATACATATGGAACTTTTTTTTTAATCCTATTCTTTTCCACATCTAATTTCTGTCATGCTCTAGTTGTGGCTCCCCAGCAGGCAGCTGGCAGCCCGATGGAGAGCATTTGCATATTTGACTGCTTCATGGGTTGACAAAACACTTCTAACACAGTTCACTTCAGGGAGTTTTGCTGCTCCCTCCCATGGGAGCAGGGCTTGGACCCGCCTCTCCCTCTGCCCGCTTGAACGATGTCCCCAAACACAGTTACTGCATCCCCGGGGGCTCTGCCGATGAAAGTGGTCATGCTGAAGGAAAACCAGAGGGAAATGCGGATTGAAGTGATGCTGTCTCCAGAAGTAAGCTAACATCAGTGCTTTCTTCCCAGCTTTGCAGCTCTGCATACTGCAGCCCTCTAAGATCTCCCCCGAGGTGAGTACAGATGTGCGTGCGTACGTGAGCTGGTGCCAGGCGGCGTGAATGAAGCGGGCGCTCGCCGGGGAGGAGGACTGTGCAGGCACCTAGCCGAGGATGGGTGTGAATGCACGTGCAGCTCTCAGCCGACGTAACCCCCCTTTGCCATCCCGCAGAGCACCAAAGGCACGCCGGTGTTCACCCTGCTGCGAGACCCCTACATCCTGGTCGCTGCAGGTAAAGGCGGATGTCAGCACGCACCCCGCTCCTCTTTGTGCACCTGCGTCTCCTGATTAAAGAGATTCACTCGTGCCTGCTTGAAACAGCAGAAGGTGGCTAAACAGAGCATTTCTCCCTTTTCTCCTCATCAGGAGCCCTATGCTTCTCCAACATGGGGGTGGCCATGCTCGAGCCCACCTTGCCCATCTGGATGATGCAAACCATGTGCTCCCCAAAATGGCAGCTAGGTAGGTGCCATGCTTTGCAGCCTTCGCTCCTGAACAGTTGCTTGATACAGTTCAGCTAGAACCGGTCCTGCTTTGGCACTGCAAGATGGATTGAATAATCTCTTATATCATTCTAAAGAAGAAAACATATACCCTCACCCGCACAGAGTGAGTGATCCCAGGCTGCGTGTTGYTCCAATTTGAGCTGGAAATGTCCTTAGTGATAGCTATACAATGTGCTTTTCTCTATTATTGAAAAAATTGTATAGAATCAGACTCCCCACAAGAGCAATAACGGTGGAAGAAAGGCTGTTTCATGCACGGGAAGCCTGTCGAATCCCGTCTTCTGCAGGGCAGATAATGGTATCGTGCTGGGCTGAAATCGTGGCAGCCAGATGGATTTTGCAGAGGCAGCTCTGAGTAAAACAAGGCCATTTAGAGAGTCCCAGGGAGGACAGGATGGTACGTGCTAATTACCAGCTGCCTAGAAAATGTGATATCGAGATAACATTGTCTGTGTTTGCTACAAAATAAAAACTAATTGTTATAAAACCCAATTGGCTTAGGAATGACCCAGGGGGTGCCCCAGGCTACATTTAGATCCCAAATTGAATTGCAGCCTGGGAACAGGAGGCTGAGAGAGCTCCTAATCGAGTTATCCTCTGGTCAGGCAGGAGCATCCATCCCGATAAGAGCCTACGACGCTTCTCATGAGCAAGTGATTGAGCAAGGATGGGCGAGGGCAAAGCAGCATGCCAAGGCTTCTGGCAGTGGGGAGAAGGGACAGCATAGCTGCCTGGTAACCACTAATGTCACCGGCTGAGAAATGCACTCAGGGCTGCTCCCGTCACCACTGAACTCAAGGGGAACTGTTGAGGTGACTTAGCAGGACCCAGAGGTCGGTGGACATCAAAGAAAATCCCAAATATATTCACTAGATTTTCAGGTACCTGAGATTTGAGAGTAGTTTGGATTTAGACACAATTCAACTGCAAGCCACCCATCTCACAAGCCATTATGAACTCAAGGGGCTTCTTCATTTGTATGCTTTGGTTTGCCCACTCCCATAATTCTAGAAAAAAACCACAGAAGAGCTTGGACTAAACCTGCAGGATTAACTGTTTTCTGTAGCTGTTAAAGAGAGGAGAGAAAATGAAATATAAATCAGTGTGTTTCAATAAGGAAGTTGTCTTAGTGAAATGGAGCTGATCAGTTTTATTTGCAGTCGGCGGAAGAGTATATTAAAAATAAACAACTGGTAAATCAGCAAACAGTGCAAATATTTAATTTTGACTACATAATGATCCCTAAGCTTTTTACTTAAGCAGTTATTTTACTCTTCTTTATTTAGCAAGTGAAAACCAGAAGGCAAGGGGAGAAAGGTGGAAGAGGAAGAAACTATGACAGGAGAGAAGGACGAGTTTATTAAGGCAGAGGGGACAAAAAAGTTCTGCATTTAGCACAAGATCATTCCCCCAGATCTTGTGGGTGAATCACTGTGCCTCAGTTTCCCCCCCCCATCAATAAGCAAATGCACTTTCTATGCCTCCGTCTTCACAGCAGGATCCCCACCCTTCTGCAGGGCATGGAGCAACGGGGCAGCCAGCGCAGCTGGGACATGGAGCGACGGCAGTGGAGGACACGGAGAAGCACCACTGCATGGACGGGCACCCACAGAGTGGGAACCCGGCGTTAGCTTGCCTTGCCTGGCTCACGATACTCTCCAAATGAGAGAGGCAGTTAGTGAAGTGATTATTTTTGTAAATCTGCTGTATTTGCTTGGGGATGATACATGCTTTTTTATTCTCTGTCTTTCAGGGGTGGCATTCCTCCCTGCCAGTATATCCTACCTCATTGGCACCAATCTCTTCGGGATTCTGGCTAACAAAATGGGCCGGTAAGTGGAACATAAGAGATCTCAGCTCAACCCAGCCCAGTCCTGCGCTTTCAGCATGAATTACGCTCATGGTGTTGTGCACGCTGAGAACATCTGCCCTCTCCTAACTGCAGCCTCGTTGCAGGTGGCTGTGCTCCCTGATCGGCATGGCTGTGGTGGGAATTAGTCTCCTCTGTGTAAGTAGCGCAAGACAATTTTGAGACCTTTCTGTAGAGGAATCAGCAGGGGCAGTGTGGGCGATAGTACTGAGATGGGGTAATGTGCCTGGCAGTCAGTAGATGTTCAGTGGTTGCACGTGTGTATCGGTTTCACAGATCTATGTTACACCTTCACACCTCACACAGCTCTTCTGGCCTCATTCATATATCCTCTCTCTCTCCTCTCAAAGGTACCTCTGGCCAAAAATATTTACGGGCTGATTGGCCCAAACGGTGGGCTTGGCTTTGCCATAGGTAAGCTGTCGGTGGTCAGGCTGTGCAACACAGCTCAAACACAGCTCTCACCACTGCCCTCAGAGAAGGCGATGACTGATCAGGTCCTTTTTGCTTTGGGCAGGAATGGTGGACTCCTCAATGATGCCTATCATGGGTTACCTCGTGGACCTTCGCCACATCTCCGTCTACGGCAATGTCTATGCCATAGCTGATGTCGCCTTCTGCATGGGCTTCGCAATTGGTATGGATGAGCTCTCACCCACGGGATGACGCACTCATTGTGTATCTCACTTGGTTTATCGCTCCCTCTCCTCCACCCAGCGTTCAACTGCAAGCAACCGGCACTGAGTCTGCAACCCAGTCACCACAGATTTATAGACCCCCTCCAAACTGGAAAGGCACCTTTTGCTCTCCGTCATCTTAGCCTTTTTTAATTTTTAAATTTGCAGGTCCATCCACAGGCGGTGCGATTGTACGAGCTATTGGTTTTCCCTGGCTCATGATCATCATTGGAGTTATCAATATTGCTTATGCTCCTCTCTGTTGGTACCTGCGCAATCCTCCCGCTAAAGAGGAAAAGATTGTGAGTTTAAGTATACTTTATTCCCTTAAAGTATAGGGGATTGATAATCCAGAGATTTTTGGGGGGATTAGAATAAATTTGCCAGGGATTGTGTCTTCCCTTTTGGGCTCTACTCTGCCCTCAAAAAAGGGACAAAAAACTCAGACAATAAAACCAGAAAAGTTTAGAGCTATGGTCCTTTCCCTAACTCACAGCTTGTATTCCCTGGGCAAAAGTTGTTGGCTGCTTTGGCTTTCTCTAAAAGTGGTAATGCTCCTGTTAACTATTCAAATTAATCACCATTTTTACTACAGCATGATTTCTTCTCTTCTTTACCCAGGCAATCTTAAGCCAGGAGTGCCCCATGCAAACCAAAAGCTACACCACTCAGAAAACCCTGCGCGATTTCCCTCTCACAGATGACAGTGATGTGGAGGCAGAAAATGCGGAATAGCAAGTGCAAGGATGCGTGCCCTGTTTTGAAGCTAATATTATGTTTACAGAACACGGATGTATTAGCACCCAAGAATAACCCAGCCTCTCCCAAGACTTGTGGATACAGGATGGACACAGGCTGTTTCGTTGGCCTGTTCTCTCGGCCATGCAATCCACCGCAGGGAGTAGAGACCCAGGATTTGGAGGCTCTATCCGTTTAGTTAAGCCACTCATTTGCTGTGTGACTTCTAGGCAAGTTACCCAAACTTACGACATCTCCCCTCTAAAAAAAAATTACAAAGATGAGGAGAATCGTATCATCCTGTCCTGCAGAACAATATTGTCTTGGGCACAGCCTACCCATGCAGTAGGGGATAACATCACCACCTCTCCCAGATGAGTCCAGTGGCATTTGTTAATGTCTTTAAAGCGCTTACTGTTCTTGAAAGAAAAGCACTGGAGAGAACAAAAATGAAATCAGCGGCATCAGCTTTGGGAGGTTTCTTTCTCCAGAATTTTGCTATAATCCCCAGCATGAAACCTTTCTGTAACAACAGGGCACTATCCATCTGTGTCACTGCCAGCCCGTCAATAAAGATGTCACTGTACTGCTAACGCGTTCCATGCTCCTCTGAAGACAGTTAAAAACAATGTTCATTGATGTCTCGGTATAGCTTTTTGTGTTGTGCTATTTATGTGCTACTTATAGCTGTTTGTGTGTCCTTTCCAACATCCATTAAATTAATTCATTTATTTGAAGAACTCTTAAGAAATTCAGGTAGAAATAAGGCTGAAAGCAGTTTTAGGCTCYTGGACACAGACTCAGCCAACAAAGCTAGTTAGATCCCTTGCGATTATAAGCGACTAATAGAGTGTTTTTAAAAATCCCTGCCCCTCAGCTGAGATGGGGTAACGGGCTGCGTTTGTGATCCTAGCCCATCGCAAGTACAATATGGGAAGTACAATAGATTGATTTAATTGCCCTTTTGCAATTCCTGGCCACAAGTTTAGAAAGAGAGCAGCTGCACTGTTAACTATTGAGTACAGTTAAGTAAGAGAGCAAGAGTGAAGTAATAGAGGCACCAAATTAATTTTATAAGTATCAGAGAAATTCCAGTGATCTCATTTTTTCCAGTGAAACCTCAAACTTACAACTTCTCTGGTTCCACTGTTGGCAGTTGATATAAACTCATTCCTGTCTTGAATGAGCAGTTGTGTAACGCACAGCCATTTCACTTGCCAGAAAGAACAGATGATTCACTGCTCTGGAACCCCAGCAGCACAATGCAGATGCGCTTGCCAGCAGGGAAACAGGAGGATAGTAACAATTCATCAAGATTTGGTACCTTATGACTCATTACCAAAGGTCATAAATGGCTATTGTCAGACAATCCCACATCCACGGTGGGCCCATTGCCCCTCGCTTTGCACATACAAGATGAAATCGTATTTCTTAGCTGACTGGAAATGACTAATGCTAAGCCTGTTCTCAAAAACTGGTTATTTTTATCTTCCACCTGTTTCCCTGCTTTGCCAAGAATAAAAGGAAAAACGTGTTTGCTTTCTGTGATGGAAGGAAAAAATGCGAGCGGTTCTATTCGGGGATCTATTCACACCTCCACAGCGCACCGCCCAGTTAAATATTAACACTAAACCCCTCTGCGTGCCCGGCGGCTGGTTGCTCTGGAAACCCATCCCCTGCGAGCATCACGAAAGCAGACGAACCTCCGATTCCTGCAAGGTGGGCTCCTCGCCAGCCGCCCTCCCCAGGCACCTCACCCAGCAGCGCTCTGCTGTTCGCATCAGCAAGGCAAGTCAGGCTCTTTCCTCTGGCATTGGCAGCTCTTTTTAATTAATAAATTAGTTGCAGTGCCAATGACATTGACGGCGTTTCTCTGCTCCGAGTGAAGAATTAGGCTGTAATCTTTGCATCAAACAACCCAATTTTTTTACCCACCCTGCTGAAAAAATTCATCTAATTCTTGAGTGCGTTAACAGCGATACGGACAGGTACCACTAGCTCTGCAGCCTGGGGAGACAGAGGGAGACGAGGCGGGTCTTGGAAAGAGTTTTCCCCGCTCGGGGAGCGAATCCGCAAACCTCTCCCTCGCAGCTTCAGCGGTGTAGAATTCAACAGCGTGGGTCTGCCCCGGGAGCTGACGGTATCGCTCGTCCCCTCCGCCGCTGAGGCAGCTGCCATTTCCCGCTGCCGAAAGCGCAGAGGAGGCACGGCCCGAGGCCGGACCCCGCTCTGCCGCCACCCTGGTGCCTCAAGCAAGAGACAGGCCTCGACCGGCACCTGGACGGGGCTGCCCAGGGGCAACGCACTTGACAGGGCTCCTTTAGCGGCGCGCACCGGCAAGGGGCCACGACAGCCTCTCAGGTTTACGTGCCACGGGTTTACCTCCCCGCCCAGAGCTCCCCGCGGCCGGGGCACCCCTGCGGCCCGAGGCGGAGGACGCGCTGCGCCGGCGCCGCCACCGCCACCGCCATGACAGCCTGGCCCCGCCCCTCCCCTCAGCGCCTCCGCTCTCGCGAGACCTCGCCGCGCCCCGCCCCTTCCGGCGATGGCGGCGCGCTAGGCCGCGCGGGCCGGCGGCAGCACCATGCACTCGGACGACGTGAGTCCGCCGGTTGATTCGGTTCCGTCCGCCCCCCGCCAGGCAGCCGCGCCGCAGCCAATCGGCGCCCGCCCCGCCCCTGAGTCGGCTGGGGCGCACACCCCACCCCCCCACCGACCACCCACGTGGCGGGGAGGGGGCCGCCGTCCCCAGCCCGGGGGGGGGGAGCAGAGAGACCGGGGGCGGGGGGGCTGTAAACGGGGACGCGGCAGCAGCAGATGCGCTGTCCCTGCGCCTCTTGTTGCACCGCGCCCTCCCGGCCAGGGGGGTGCAGAGAGGGGACCCCAGTCTTTGGGGGGTGGGGGGTGAGGTGTCCCGTTAGAGCCTCACCGGGGGCTGCAGGGGGTGCACGGGGTGGCGGCGTGCGTCAGCCCCTGTTTGTCCTCGCAGGTTGTCTGGGACATGCTGGGAAACAGGCAGTTCTGCTCCTACAAGATAACGTGAGTCTGGGGGGACGGGGTGGGCTGAGCTCTCCCAGCGGGGGGTGGGAGGGACAAACCTGGGTGCCCCTCAGGCCCCGGCACGTCCCCCGTGCCACCACGGCCACGCGTGACAGTGGCAGAGATGGCGGGGGCGGCTGTGAGGGGCAGGGCGTGCAGGAGGGTACTCCCGCCCTTCCCCGTTATCTCCCCTCTCTTCTTCCCAGGACAAAAACCCAGAACTTCTGCCGCAATGAGTATAACCTGACGGGTCTGTGCAACCGTTCCTCCTGCCCGCTGGCAAACAGCCAGTATGCGACCATCAGGGAGGAGAAAGGTGAGAGTCGGGCAGCTGCAACGAACAACCCCGCTTGCCTGAGGGCACCCCAGCTCCCAGCACTCTCCCACCGTCAGGGACATGCCCAGTCTCTCTCCTGGGATCACGTTCCTCTTCTCTTTAGGTCGGTGTTACCTGTACATGAAGACAATAGAGCGGGCAGCTTTTCCCCGTCGACTCTGGGAGCGGGTGAGTTAACGAGAGCGGACGGCTAACCAAGCGTGCTCTAATGTAACGCACCGAGAGGCAGTGGAGGGCAGGGAGCGACGGGACTCCTCCAAGAGCAGATGTGTCCCCGCTTTGTTGCTGCTCCGTAGCTCAACCCTCTCCCTTTCCCCTCCCCAGGTCCTGCTAAGCAAGAACTATGAGAAAGCACTGGAAGAGATAGACGAGAACCTCATCTACTGGCCACGGTTCATCCGGCACAAATGCAAGCAGCGATTTACTAAGATCACGCAGTACCTTATCCGCATCCGGAAGCTGACACTCAAGCGACAGTAAGCGACACGACTAAGAGCAATCACGTTGGTTTGGCTTATCAAGCTGCTGCCCATGCACTGAGCCATCGCACAGCCCTAGTGCACCCGGTTGTTTTCCTGAGGCTTTGGCAGGCTTGTAAATGAACCTGGCTGAAATGGATTTAACTGCAGTGTGGTCTGCTTATATAAATGCACTTCAGCTAGTTACAGCCACATTTCTAATGATATAACTGCTGGTTGTTGCCCCAAATGAGCACTTGCTCATCTGCCACACAAGAGGCTGACAGACTCACTAACTAGTGCTTGTTGTTCCCTGTAGGAGGAAGCTCGTTCCTTTACGCAGAAAGATTGAAAGGCGAGAGAAGAGAAGAGAGGTAATACCACTCTCACGTAATCTCCAGTCTATTGCTTCTGTTCCACATGTCTTTCAAACAGCTGACACAGCTCCTCTTTCCTCTGTTAGGAGAAAGCCCTGATTGCCGCTCAGCTGGATAACGCCATTGAGAAGGAATTACTGGAAAGACTGAAACAGGATACAGTAAGGATCACTGCCTTCGGAGCACAGCAGTAAAACTGCTCCTACTGCCCTCTGTCCTGCTGGTTCTCTGGGAGGGACACGGGTGTTGGTGTGAAAGAGAAACGTYGCCTGTGTAGGAGGGGTAGGGGACAACTGCACGCTGCCCTTCTTGAGTGGCTTTGTAACGGGCTGGAGGACTTGCTTCCCCAAAACACAGAGCCCCTCATTTTCTGTACAGGAGTGCGTACTTCAGAATTAGGGAAGGGGCTGAGCCACAAGTTCAGCCTAGTTTGATACTGCCCCCGTGCAGGCCACAAGCTGTAGATGACCCTACCACCAACGGCTGTCTTCCTCCGGTGACTTACAGAAAATCCACATTTTCCTTTTCAGTATGGAGACATTTACAACTTCCCCATTCACGCCTTTGACAAAGCTCTACAACAGCAAGATGCAGAAAGTGAGAGCGAGTCCGATGCAGAGAAGGAAGAAGATGATGACGAGGTAATGCTTTCAGCCACAGCACCACAGTTAATCCTTCCCTCACCTGGTGCAGCACCTCTGATTCACCTACGTGCTGGGCACTGTAGTGTGAATGCCGGGGTGAGAAGGAGAGATTAGGAGAGGTGAACTCCGAAAAAGCATGTGTGTGCAAGTGGTGACCTTGATGGCTCTTCTGTTGCGAGTCATGACACTGTCTTGTGTGCACGTACTAGCTGCTGACTTAATTTCTTACAGGACACGGATAAAAGAGAGTTTGTGGAAGCAGATGACAGTGACCTCAGCGACTTTGAGGTAGGTGAAGCACCAGGTATAAACTGTCAGGCTAAGCGGTTTGAAAGTAACCTCCAGCCTCTTGGTGTCTCTGGTGATGGGATAAGAGCCAGCGAAATCAGATCTGTGGCACATAATGATACAGTCAGACTGCACTGTATCCACTACACCCCAACGCCTCTGGCTAGACAGCTGGGCGCCAGGAATTATAAAATGGAATCAGATACACAAGATAATTTTGCAGAAAGAGGAGGTTTAGTTACACAGCGTGCTTTGACGTCACTCTTGCCTTTCTTTCTCAGGACATGGATAAGTTGGAGACAAGTAGTGAAGAGGAACAGGAAGAGGAGGAAGAAATAGAGAAGAAAGCCTCTCACTCCAAATCTAAAGGGAAAACTCCCCTGAAAGGACCAGCCAGAAGAAAACGTCCCTACATTGAAATAGAGTATGAAGAAGAAACAGAGCCAACCACCAAAACAAAAGCAGCCTGACTGCCTCCTGAACCCGCATTTTGTACTGAATGACAGGATTCCAGATCTGTCGCTAGAACTCCTTCCAGCTTTCACCACTCTGTGCAGGACCCTCAAAAATTACTCCTTTTTCAATATTCTAATTAATAATTTCCTTTAAGAAAAGAAGGGTTTCTGTCCCAACCCCAGGCAATTGCTGCAAGTTTGTACAACTCCTGCATGAAGCGCAGTTTTGAGGAAGACGACTCCCCACCTTCTCTACAACCACACAAGGCTCAGCTCGGACTGTGCTCCGGGAAGGACCCTGGACTGGGGGGCACTGCTGCTTTGTTTAAAGCTGGAGAAGCCCGCATGTGGCTCGGCGAGCACACAAGCGTATCTTGTTTGGGGGAGGCGTGGCGCTAACGGGTGGGATAAGACAGACAGTAACTTTAAATAAATAAAAAAAATTTACTGTACAAAAAGCGGGGTGATCAGCCATGCCTCGTGTTCTCTTGCACTTTTCTGATGCATTCCCGTACGCAGTTCTCCTCACAGCTGCTGTACACRCCTTCCAGCAGGACCTGAAACAAGAAAAAGCATCAATTTCCAGTGCCTTGGCACACTCGGGTTTATGGTGTTAGCAACCCTCCCCCAGCTATCTGTTGGAAGAGAATTATACAAAGCGTATTTAGATACCTGTTGATACATATACCAACTCATTTATCAATCAAGTCAAGAACTAATGTTGAGGTGGGTGGAAATGGATGCTTTCAAAATACTGTTGGACTGAGGAAGCAAGTGGGCTCTTGCATGCACCGTGCTGCCCCTTCTAAGGGGGAGGGGATCAGAGATGAAGCAATGCTGGGTCCCCGACTCACCTTCACTTGCCCTTCAGAGCAGCGATCCAGTAGGATGAGGCATTCGGTGGCCCCCTGGAGCAAGGCGGYTTTTACCAGCTCTGGCGTTGAACCTTGGTCCGTGTGTACGTCCCAGATCATCTTCAGCAGGGCTTTGAGGAGCACAGGGAGCCTGCATGGCATTCTGCAAAGGGAAACGGCAACTGCGCCTTATTCTAAATCCTCTTTGCAAGCAAGAGGAAAGCACAGCCTGCCTTAGCAGTTCCTAGACACTTCAGGCAGGAGCTGCTAGTCACCATTTACCTGTGGAGCAGGATTGTAGCTGGCCTAGGATAAGCAATTGCTTCAGCAATGAGGCTGAAGAAGCTGCCTCGTTCAGTATGCCCACCAGAGGGAGAACACAGGCCCTGAACACAGAGGTAACCTTAGGACGGTGTATCGGGAATGCCTGTCATTGGGCAGCCTAATTCACAGCACGGGGCTTACTCCACAGTTCTGCCATGCAGAGAACATAGATTTAGTTTTTAGCTGAGTTGATGCTTCTAGAACAGGCAGAAGTCGGATGAAAATGAGGACCCAGCTTAACTTTTGGGCCAGGTTTTTCAGCAAAGCAGTAATACCAGTGATTCCTCCCTGTGACAGATTCTCCCTTAAGATTTCAGGGCCTTTTCCTCAAGCAACGGTAACTTTGGCTCTGAAAGAGGGACAGCATTTAGGATATGCTTTCTACAGTGTCTTTCACCCCCAGACTGGTACCTGGGCCAAGCGTGCTCTATGGTGCATTGCAGTGTCTCCAGTATTCCCAGTCGGGCTTCTTCCTCAGGGCCATCACAGACTTCCAGATACCCCAGGATAACTCGCTCCAGCCTCTTCAGGTGCCGCACTATAAGAATGCCAAGCCTGCCGTCACGAAGAAACACACACTGAGGAGGGAGGTATAGACCAAGGCCAAAGCAAGTCCCTGCAGGGCTGCGGTTGCTGCTCTCACCTCTGCACGAAGGCAGGCAGGGTCCTGGCGTACACCCGCCGCAGCGCAAGGCGATGCTCTGCCTCCATGTGGGTCAGAACCAGCTGCAGCACCTCATCGCAGGGGGCGGTTGGTCTGGCCTGCTTCTGCTGCCGCTGGGCTCTCTCCAGGATCGGCAGCAAGTCCAGCAGGCACAGCAGTACTGCCTGATTCGGTGCGAGACAGTAAATCTGGGCAGTCCTTTTGATGTTCTCTCCAAAACACCAGTAACTTCCACCCCCCTGACCACCCACAGCTGCTGCAGTTCACCTGACAGACCGGACTATTTCTACTACCTGTTACCAGCCCTCTTCAGCAAGGCTGCCACCTGGAAGGGGACAGGAGGCAAGAGATCTTCCCTCCACTTCGAGATTCTCCTGAAATCTACTGAGTTACTCTGTCTCTTGGCCACAAGCATCGGCTAGTAACAGCCTGACTGGACTGTCTGTGAGGAAACAGGTTCTGCCTCCTCATGCCTTAAGCTGGCTATCCCTCGTGGGGCTGATACGCAATACCGCAAGGCAGATTAAAATAAAGTTCTGCTGTCCTACCTGAATGAGAGGGGCCTCCCGTGAATAGAGATGGTTGTAAAGGGCATGGTACACAACCTGAGCCCTGTTGAACTGGCACAGATCAGCAGCTGGCTGCAACAACAGAGAACACAACATTATTCCTGTGCATCACATTGCGCACCTGCTTAACCTGATAAGAGAGAATAGCCTTCACAAACCCAGGTTTTATAAAAAAACCCAACCAAACAAAAAACCACAACAACCCTCGCACATACTCCACATTAGGAACACTGCTTACAAGAAAGTGGGAGCAGGTGCTATAATAAATGCAGGTTAAACCCTGCCATGCACAGGAGCAGCCGCTTTCCCTCACCTCCCCAGCTGCATTTTTGCAGTTCCACTGGCATTACTTTAATACCCTGCTCTACAAACCATTGTCAGGCCACTATGTGAATCAGCTGAGTTCAACAGGTGGCAAAACAATTCTTTGCTTCGTGTTAACAGATTTAAGAACTACACATATTTAAACACACAGGGACAGTATGGAAGATGGAGCAGAATTGCTAGGTTAACAGCAGAACCAGTATTACAAGTTAGGAATCCTAACAGGCATCCAACCCACCCTTCCTTCAAACAACACCCAGAAAGGGATCTAATTTCTCAAATCCCTTACCACGTTGACAATGATATGATGCAGGCAGTGCACACCCAGGATTTTATTCTCCTCCCGGTAGTCGTCCGAGATGAGCAGCGATGGCGGGAGGACACGCTCCAGGTAACGGCTAAGCCAGGGCCGGGTGACATGAGGCAGCGTCCAGGAGAACACGTGTTTCGTGGCAGGGTTTCGCTTCCAAGTGTCTCTGGAAATACAAATGTAAGCTCAGTGAACGTTGGAACTAACGAATGCTCATTTCCTATGCATTTGGGCCTCGCAGCTGACAGTAAGCTCTGACTGATTTCCCCCACACACACACCTTCCATTACTGGGTATTTGTAAAGCTCTTGGCCCCATACTTATCATTTAGTGTCTTGTAATGCCTGAGGTCACAGTTTCCCAAAAGTTTCCAGCGTTTCCTACACAGAAACCAGCCAAACACGCCACGCTCTCCATCGCTGCCCTCCCCTTCCTACTCACTTGGTTAACTCCTGTTTCAGGAGCCCCATCACTGCTGCAAATCTTCCTTCCTCATCTTCACTCTTTCCTCGAAGGAATTCAGCCACCGACCCGCAGCCTGCAGCCTGAACCAGCAATGCCAGCAGCTCCTGTGCCACCGACTGAGACCTCGCATTTGTCCAGGGCCTCTCCACAATATGCGTTGCAGCAAAGATGTAGATGGGTCCCATCACACGGCATAGGATTGGACCCACCACGGGGACACCCAGAGACTCCTGGGTCTTGGCAGCTTCCAGCTTCACAAGGAGGTGTAGAAACACTGAGCCAACATCAGCTGCTCTCTCAGCTGCAGCAGTGTACGTGCTGTCCTTACTGGGGAGATCTGCAGCATCTTGCTCCTGCTTTGGGGGAGCTGCATAGCCATTCAGCGCAGCCACCAACTCGCCCAGCGTCGCAGGGCTCACACCTCCAAAAAGCCACCGGCAGTCTGCAGCCTCGACAAGCGCACCCAGGTCTCTGACCACGCCAGCCTTGGGGGCACCGCCGGCCCCCTCGGAGAAGAGCAGCCCTATCTGGAGGAGGACTTGCTCGGCCGGCAGGGCAGCGTGGGGCGGCTGCTCCGGCTGCGCCCCGTCCCGCGGCCCCTCCAGCCTCAGGGCTCGCACTAGGCCGCTAAGCTCCATGGCCCGACGAGGGCCGGGCCGGACCGGACCGGACCGGACCCACACCCCAGGGCCACTTCCCACCCCGCGGCGTGACCTCCCCCGCTCTAAAACCCCTTTAAATACACACACCTTTAAATACACTTCCCTGTACTGACGGCAGGCAGCAGCGCTCTGCGAGGAGAGAACCCCAGAACCCCTCACAGCAGAGGGCTACCATCCACCCCAACAGACGCCGCAAAGCGCGCCTCTATCGCAAAATCCCATCCTTGCCGTAAAGGCGGTGGCGGGGGCGTGGCTATGCGTGAATAAATCTGCATGGGTAATGAATCACCGGAGCGCGGGGAAGAGCGGCCGTGCGGCCCCGGGAAGGGCAGCAGGAGGCTGTGAGCGCGGCCCCGGGTGATGCAGAGGGGTCTGCACCGGTGGGCGCGGCAGCACCGGGGGGAGTTCGCCTCGCCCCGACCTCGGGGTGAGGGGCGCGGCGGTGGGGTCGGGCGCGGAAGGGGAATGCACGATCCTTCCGGTTCATAGCAGATGATGAATGGGAGTGGCACGCGGCTGCGTGACGTGTGCGCCCTGCGTTACGACATTGCACAATCCCTTCTGAGCGCCGGGGGGTCAGGGGCGTCGCTAGTGACGTCATCTTTTTATTTTCGTCTGCGTGATAAAGTCAGTGGCCGGGGAGGGCGATTTTCCGGGGAGCCGTGGAAGACCTGGGGTCGGGAGGGGCCCGTCGGGGTCACCCAGTCGCGCTCCTCGCGGGGCCGCCCCACGCTAAACGCGACATCAGCACCCTGCCTGCCGCCCTCGGGCTACAGCTGCCAGTTTGTACTGGGACGGGGCCAAGGGGATCCAGTTTGTACTGGGATGGGACCCAGTCTGAACTGGGAAGGGGCCAGGGGATCCAGTTTGTATTAGGACAGGGCCATCTCTACTGAGAGGGGGACAGGGGATCCGGTTCATACTGGGACTGGGCCCCATCTGTACTGGGAGGGGCCAGGGGATCCAGTTTGGACTGGGACAAGGCCCAGTCTGTACTGGGAGGGGGCCAGGAGATCCCCCGCAGAAGAGGGCGGGTGCCACGCGCTGACACATGCGCAGGGCCACGGACGATGGCGTCCTCTCCCCGGGGCCGGGGGGGCTGTCTCGGCCTCCCCCCGGCTCCCTGCACCGCAGCGGGTTTCTTCAGGCTCCCCTGAAACGCTGCCGGCCCCCGCGAGCGCTCACAGCTCAGGCTGGCTGAGAAATTGTCCGTTTAATCATTCTTTTACACAAAACTGTACACCCCGCCACGGGCGTGTGGGGAGCCTGAGAGTCTGGAGGGGATCAGGTACAAAAATACTCTGTGCAGCAAAGGGGGGAGGAGGGAGCCGGGGGGGACGCAGCCCCCACCTGCGCCGTGGGGCTCAGCTTTCCACGGGCAACCCCAGGCAGTCCCGGCTCCACGCGGTCCCCGCAGAGCACAACCGGGGCGACGTAAAAAAACAAACCAACCCCCCAAAACAAAGCAACGACCTGCAAGTTAAAAATCCCAACTCAGAAATCCCAAATCCTTTGAGACGAACTGTCCGATCCCCCGGGACGTGCGGGGCCGGGTGATGCCGTGTGCGGGCAGCCCCGGGGAGCCACGGTCCCGTGACCGCCCCGGCAGGATCTGGCCGGCAAGGAGCGGGGCTGCTCACACCAGCTCATCCAGGAGGGTGCCGATGCCGGCGCGGGGCTGTGCCGGACCCGCCATGGGCTTGTTGCACATGGGGCAAACGCAGCGCACCTCCAGCCACTTCACCAGGCACCTGCGGGGCAGAAACACAGGAGGATGCAAATCCCCGCTGGGGAAATCCCCCCTCCCTGCGGCCCTCTGCCAGTCGCCGTGGCCGTACTCACTTTCTGTGGAAGGCGTGCTGGCACGGCAGCACCCCCAGTTCCTCCTTCACCTTAAAATCTTCCAGGCAGACGGCACAGGTCTGCTGCGGGAGGCGAGATGGAGGGTGGGAGTGGGTGCGAACGCGTGGGACCCAGCGCGACGCCCACGCATGGCCCCGCTCCCACCAGAAATGCTGTGGCCAGGTACTTCCACCTGGAAGTTCAGCCCAGTTCCCAAACTGCCCCCGGGGAGGGGGTTTTCCTCCCGATTCCCAGCCATGCGGTGCCGGCACATCCCCATCCCGGCCTCACTCTGCCTGTGAGCTGCCTTCGACCCCATGGAGCAGAGGGGATGTGCCCCAGAGCATCGTCTCCATTAGCCCCAACTCCATCAAAACCCAGAGGTGGTACCACTCACCCCGTGCACATTCAGCCTCCGGGCATCGCCTTTCAAAACCACCTGAGGGACAAAAGGAGGCAGAGGATTTAACGTCAGGAGGGATTTTGCCAGGAGCCCCAGTGCGAGCTGAACCGAGCCGGGCAGGGGCAGGTCGAGCCCGGGCGCAGCGGGCAGTGTGTCCCGTCACGCCACTTTTGAATGCACCCAGCCGGGACGAGCAGCATCGGTCCCCGCTGCGTCCCCACCTGCCTGCACCCACCTCCCGCTCGGCCCCGAATCGCTGCGGGTACATGCAGGAAACAACCATCGACTTTACCTCCTTGTACCCGAACCTCTCACTCTGAGCTTGGTGCCGCAGTTTGCTGGAGAGGGGGAGAAAAAGGCACCATCAGTTTTACAGCATCCTCAAGGGTCACGTCTGAACAGTGCAGCCAAAAATATTTGGGAGGCACCTGAAATCAGAGGAACGCACCCTTCCCGACCAGGATTTGGGGATAAGCAGCTCTGAGGCTGTGCATGTGCCATCGGAGCCGCGCGGCTGCTGGCAGCACCAGCCCGAGGCCATGCCCCGGGCAGCACAGTACCGCGGGGCCCCGTGCAGCCTCCAGCACCAGCAGGAATCGGCGGTGGAGAACGATAAGAGCCGGCAGCCCCAATTGTTTGCCTTAGGAAGTCGTTCGTGGCGCAGGAAACGCTGTATTTCCAGCGCTTGCCTGCCGGCAGCTCCCAGCCCTGCTGTGACCTTGGCTGGGGCGAGGGCGCTGGGGAAAACCGCCTGGCAGAGAAACCCAGCAAGACACGGGGAGAAGGGGACCGCTCGCAGCCTTCGCTTGTCCTCCAACCGAGGCACCGAGACGTGCTTCCACAGTCCCAAAAATGGCTGAGGTGCACGGGACATCGGCGGAGCTGGGGCATCCCGCAGGGAAGGACTGAGCCACCCAGGCCCTGCAGAAACGCCAGCTGCTGCCCTGGCTTTGGGTTTAAAAATAGCCCTCCCTGAACAGGGAGTGTAATGTAAAGACACATCCTCTCCTGTGCAGCACCGCTCCTTCCCTGCCCGACACAATGCGTCCCTCCGCGCAGTCCCCTGAAAAACAAGAGCCCCTTCCTGTGTTTCCTGCCCTGCTCCGGCCACAGGGGACCACGATGACGCCTGGCTCGAGCGCGGCGGGCGGCCGGCCCCGCTCCTCGGGGCAGATCCTCACGGCGAGCAGCTCCCGTGTTCTGGGACAAAACAACGGGGCACTGGGAAGGGCTGGGGATGCCCCAGGGATGCTGACCCACCGCCACGGCCCCCCCAGCTCACCTGATGAAGTAGCAGCAGAAGATGAGGCTGAGCACAAAGACAAAGATGCCGGTGCCGAAAATGACCATGTAGATGTTCAGTGGCAGGTCCTGGAATGTGATGGGAGGCATCGTGCAGGGTTTACTGGTATAAATCAGCCCCAGACTGCAGGAGCACCCTTCGGGGGGGGAAGACAAAAGTCAGCGTTTAGGATGGAAGAAGGGGAAAAAGAGGTGAAGAAGATGTGCTGTGAGAGCAGAGAGAGCCCGGGCTGACTCCGTCCCCTCCGGAGTTTGCAAAGTGGACAGAAACCAACGCCAAGACATCGTCTCGTGGCCTGTGAACTGGAGAACTCCCCAGGAAGAACAGCAGCCCCTTAGAGCAGCTCAGTGCGGCACAGGCAGCAGACACCGCTGCATTTCTACAGTCACTAAACCCTTCTCCAGCAGCACAAACGTACCCCAGGCAGAATCCAGGCATCTGGGAGAAAAGGATGCCCCGTGCTTTCATCTGCAGAGAAATACATGGAGGCTGGAAGGGGATTTAGGGAAAGACAGAGCAAAAAAAGAGCTTGAAAAACAAGAACAGTTGGCGTCTGTCATTGCTCCGTGGAAGCCAGAAAGAGCAAGTGGCTGGTTCGTCCTTGGTGCTGGGAGAAGCGCCGGGGCTGTGCAGGAGCACGTTCAGCACCACAGTGACCGAATCCCCTTTCTGAGCAAAAACGTGGGCACCAGCACACACCAGCCACATGCCGCTGCCTGGGCCACCGCGTCTCGCTGCAAGTCTGGCACCACGGGGGAAATGCGGAGGAGGGCGTCACGCAGAGCCCGTGAGAGCGCGGCCACCCCCGGAGGGTCCCCACCTAACCGAGGGGGAAAGGCACGGAAATACCAGACCCACTGCAGCTGCCTCTGCTGGGAGCTGATGCAAAGTCAGGCTCTGGCACTAAATAAGCACYGCTTTTTATGTCTCGAAATCATGCTGACCCCACAAGAGCTGGAGCTTTGATTTCTCATCAGATCTCACTCAGACGGGACTTTAAAGGAGAGCAGCCCCCGAGCCCCATCTGTGCTCCATGGAGCATCTCCCCCCCGCTTCCGCTCAGCACCCTCTGTTCCCGCGCTGCGCAATCTCATCAAAAAGCTCCTACAGAAACACTTCTGGGTTTAATTACAGCCCACTAAAATCCTCTGCCTGTTTCTCATGAGAGGATGAAATTTGCTCTCCACCACGGAGAGCAGAGACAGGAAGAGAGCGGGTGGCAGAAACCTCTGCACAAGCGGCGAGATCCCAGGTTTGGTCTGTCTGGTTTCTTCCTGCTGCGATGGGGAGAGAAGGCAGCAGCGTGTGCTCGAGAGAGGCCCAGGACATCTGCATAGCAAGGGGAGCCCGAGCTATGCAGCACCCCTGGGGTGAGATCCTGCCCTGGGACACTCAATTCCCAGCTATTCCCGGGTATCTGCTTTGCGGTGCACTTTGAATTTACATGCCCCATTGATGCAATGGCCAAAGCCACCGTGGCCAGAGAGGCACTTGGCTCCGGGGACTGCGGTTTGCCACTGTGCAGCCGGAGCAGGCACCAGACGAGAGTCTGGACCGTAGGAAATGGGGTTTTCCTGCTACAGAGGGCAGAGCCACTTGCCGATCTTTGCCTCTTGTAATCGCCAGAGATGATTCATCAGCCACCTCATCTACAGAGCGAGAAAGGGAGGATTTGTTTGTCAGGTCCTCCTCTCCCAGCCTTCTGCTCTTGAGACCACCAGGTGCAGGAAAAGACAATAGGAAAGGTTGGGGTTTTTTTCCATTTCCCTGCTGGACATGATTGAGAAATGCTCCCAAAAAAACCCAAGTATATCAGCTCTGAAAAAAACCACTGAGCAACTAAATGAGGTAATGCTGGTGCACATGGTGGTGGGACCCAGGCTGCAGAGCAGCTGTTGATGGACGGAGGAAGCCTCATTCGAAGCTGGCCAAACAGAGCACGGTGGGTTGTGGTAACAACAACGGGTCACAAGTGAAACAATAACGCTTCCTACGTGTATTTGAAACTGAGAGCTATTCCAAGAATCTGCTGAAAAGCACCAGTCGTTCCCCAGCCACTCCGTGCCATGAGAGCCGTGGTGACGGAAACAGCCCAAACCCRAGTTACAGCCTCATGAGAGGCGAGGGGAGAGGGGCCCGAAGGGCTGCCGCTGGCCACAGTGAGCGCTTGCTCTGCGTGTGCCGCAGCTCACCGCCAGCCAGCAAGGGATGACCTGGACCTGCTCCGTGGGCAGCTGCATGGCCACCCGTGATAAGATGGAAAAGCCCTTGTCTGGGGATAGCGGGAGGAGAATCAGCTCTGCAGAGAGCAGGGAAAGGCTGGGATGTGCGTCCCAGAAGTTTTCCAGGAGAAGCACTGGGCGGGCTGGGAAGGAGAGCCCCAAGGGAGACAAACCCTGCCAATCCCATGCTAACCTCCCCAGTGCATCCCTCTGCACTTGTCTTAAGGGGCTCAAAACCCAGCTTACGAACTCCTGAACATCACACCCAGACATCACTCCTCTCCACAGGGTTGTCCCTACAGTCCCTGTGCTCTGCCCGGCTGCGCCCCATCCCATGGGGCAGAAATCATATTCCCCAACCCCGCAAGCTGCTTACTGAGCACTGCTCCACGTTAGACGTCCGAATTCCCCACAGGTGGCAACAGCTGCATGTAAAAGCCACATGGGTGCCGAGAGAGGGACAGTCAAACCAGCAGCAGCAGCAGGGAAAAAACTGAGGTGGAACAAGAGATGCTGTAACTTGCAGCCCCGTAACGAAGGAAGCAGAGAGGAGCCGGTCTAACATGTCCCTGCCAGCCACACCACAGCTGGCAAGGCTAATTTTAAGACTCACCAGCTCAGCAAGGCTCATTCCTGTTAAATAGGCTTTCAAGAATTCATGAGCTCCAGGCTGCAGTGCCGAAAAGCGAGCGTGGCTCCAGGGAAGTGCCCTTTCCTGGTCGGGGAGCAGCCATCAGCTCGGCTGAAATGAGAAGGTCCTGCCAGGACAAGCCCTCGAGCAGCGGGTCTCAGCGAGGCAATGCGAAAAGCGAGGTCCTCCCAACCCTGGCCAGCCCCTTCCCCTCCCGCTCCTCCCCACGAGAGCTCATCGACACGGTGGGCGCGTTGGCTGAGCGATGGTTTTGATTAGCGCAAACCCCTTCGTCTGAGAAAGGCGTCCGTATTTTTAGTTCAAGGGGAATGGATCAAATCTGGTTTTAACCAACATGAAATGAAGACCTGATGGGCACTAAGCCAAACAAAAACAAGCCATTTCACCAGCTTAAATCTACCAGTTTTGTACCTGAAACCAGAATCCCCAAAGGTAGTGTGCTAGAACAATTATTTAGTTGAAAAATGAGAAAAGAGGGGTCACTAGACATCTGTGAAAGTACCTACAGAAAAGCACTGACTTTCTGGACCCTTCTCAACACAAGAAGGATGCTCAGAAAGGTGGTTCATCTTGCCAGCAAAGTGTTTCTTCATGCAAACTGCAAAACCTCCCCTTTGTAAGCAGAAGCAGCAAGGGAACAGTTCGACCCGTCGGGGCTGTGGGTTTCACTTCCTCCTCCTCCGACCCACACAGCTCCCTGGCAGACTTAAGCGCTGAGCTGGCCTAAGTACCCCTGCTGCAAGCTGCGGTGAGGAGACACGGTGCCTCTGGTTGAGTTGGCTAATGGGGTGACCCCAGCCCTGCTCCCCCCCCCACTAAACCCTGCAGCATGACTTAACCATCACGACCCCACTAAACAGCCTAGCCACGCGCTCCAGCGACGCCATGTGGTTTGGCCCTCTGGACACAACAGTTTGCAGTATTTCGCAGTATTTCAAGTCAGGACAGACACAAGTTTCTGCCCGTACTGCACAGGCACGGGGTTTTTGCTGAGCAGAGCTTCTCCCTCACCCCAAATCTTGTTCAATAAAACAAATGGAAAACTCAGCAGGTCATTAAATAAAACCATTCTTTCCACTCCCACACAAAAGCTGTGGGCTTTGCATCAGAAAATTGAATGCCGCTTCCATATAATTTTTGCTGTGATGCTGGAATAGGCTTCCTGCAAAAGTTGCCCCTAAGCCAAGCAGTTCTCCATGGGGTATAACCAGCTCCCCTCCAAATAAAGTTACCTGGCTCATGCCCGGTGACTGCAAAGTCCCCTGAACTACAGCTGAGCAACAGGAGGAAAAATTGTGATGCAGAAGAGGAGCTGAAATGCCAAGGCAGCACAGTATACGCTGTCTGTTAAGACATTTTGAATACACCTACTTAGGTTGAAAATGTGATTTCTTTACTGGGTCTCAGACTTATTTACACCAATGGCCCCAATTCTGCAAAGGTCCTTAGCAGTGCACAGATAAGCAATTTTGCTGGACTCTGCTGATTTAAATATTTGTGAGCTCAGGGCTTAAAGCCAAAATGTACAAGTCAGATGCCCATGGCTGGTCTCCTAAACCCACGTCTTGGCCTTTGAACAAGGGCGGGCTCTGTTCGCGGTGTTTCCCAAAGCCCATGCCTTGCGAAGCTGAGGAGAGCTGTGGCTGCTCAGAGCCTCTAAAAGCAAAGTCTCTTATTTAGGATGTTTCTTTAACACAGCCAAGTTTGCATTTTCTGCTGTAGAGCATTTACATGTACCCCGTTTAATGGAAACCCATGCACTCACCACATGTCCAGGGCTAACTGCCTGCAGGACCTGTGGCTTCTTATCCCCCAAGTTGCACAAGAACACACAAGGTATGCGTTACAGGAGAGGAAGCCACTGGTTGCATTATATTTAGCTTCAAAGGCTGTAACCCTTTCATAAATTAAAATAACCCAGCCTTTGTTGCTCAGGCAGGGCTTTGATGGTGGAATTGCCAGCGCAGCTTCCCAACTACTTAGTCATAAAAATAAACCACTTCTCATTTAAACCAAAACCCCCTCACATGTGCAAACTCAGTTCCACGTTCCTGAGAATTTCTTAGAGCGAACACGAGAGCGAGGAGCCAGGGCCTTGTCTGGGGTCCTTTAAAAATAAGTTTATTCCACTCCTGCGGACACATGAAAGAGGGTTTTTTTTTCATTGCAACCAGCACACGCAGCGAAAGCATGGCAAACTCATTTAGGAATTGGCTTTATTCCTGGGAGCTGAGCAGGACTCGCTGCTCTGGAAGTAAAACTGCTTCCCCGGCTCGTCCCCCCCCCTCCCCGGCAGCCCCAGGGCGGCAGGAGCGGGGCTCCCGGCCAGGGGCCCGCACGGCCCGGGGACCCCGCCGCGCCCCGGCTCCGGAGCGGGGGCTGGAAGGCGGGAGGCGAGGGAAGGGCAAGGCGGCGAGCAGGGACCGGCAGCGAGGCGAAACTTTCCCGAGCCGCACGGAGGGGCTGGGGGGGGGCGGCGGGGGATGCCCGCTCCCCCCAGACTCGCGCCCCGCAGCCTCCCCCCCCTCCCCATCGCCCCCACACCGGCCCTTCCCAGAGCCCCCCCGGACCCCGCTCTCACCGTTGCACCACTGGAAGGGGGGCATCCGGCAGCCGCTCCGCGGGGCCGGGCCGGCTCCGCCGTGCGCGGCACCGGGCCATGGCCGGCAGCGGGGCTGGGCTGGGCGGCCGGGAGCGGCCCTGCCCGCAAACCCCGCCCCGGCAGCCCCGGCCCCCCCGAGCCGCCCCCGGACCGCCCCCGGAGCCGGGGCAGGGCGCGGCGTGGGGAGCTGCGGGCACGGCTTCCCCGGGCCGCGAGCGATGGGCAGCCCGGGGCCCGGGCTGCTCCCGTGGTGTGCGTTCCCACCGTGCGCGTTTTCGTGATCCTCGTTCCTGCCACGCACATCCCACTACGCACCATTCCGCCAGCTGTCTTCCCGTGAAACGTGCACAGGCAAGGGGCTCTGCTCAAATACGGCCCCGTGGTCTGGCAGAAATGCTCTGCACATGACCCAAGTTTGGATTACCTGCCTCACCTGCCACCTGGCTGGAGCCCAGCCCGTCCTTGTGTATGCACCAGCCCTTTGGGGGAACCTCCCAGAAGGCACTGAGCTCCCGGTGGTCTCAGTCTTGTGCAGGGGATGGTTTTGGACATGATCAGCATCTCCATCCAAACCATGGACCCTGCAGGTGACCATGAGGGCAGCAGGACTGGCAGCGTGGGGCTGCGAAATGGCTCCCTGTGCCCCCACGTGCCCCGTTGTCAGGGATGGCAGTATCGTGGGCTCTGTGTGTCCTCCTCCACCAATAGCTCCAAGGATCAGGCAAGTTTCTGCTGCCGGTGGCTGGGGCTGTGCTGACAGCCCTCCTGAAATCAGGGTACTTTCCCACGCTACATTTTGATCTCCCAACACAGGTGCCCGGCCATTGCAGGCACACAGTAAGGTACAGCACACCACGGGCTCTGTCAGTGATTTCACTCTCTGGATTAGTTTGCTGATCCTCCAAACACAATTTCCCCTCGTGCTCAGAGCCTCCCTGATCCCAGCTTTGTCAAATAACAGCCACGCTCCGCATTCGGGGGACGATTAGCAGCAGGCTGCACAAAGGGAGCTTCGCAGCAGCAAGGAGCACAAAGCAGAATTGCAAAATCAGACAGGAGGCATTTTACACCCCCCAGGACCTTGCCAAGCTGCAATCCCCCCCCACCGCCGAAGCTTCTGGCATGCCCAACAGTCCCAGCAGCACGCAGCACCGCTGCAGAGCGTGACCAGCCCCTGCGTGTTGCCCAACGCCACTTCCTTCTTGTCTCCGTGTCTGCAGCCCTTGCTCGGGGTAACCTCGGCCCCGCTGCCAGCAGTCGGTCTGTTGTTCTCCCTCCCAGTGCCTTTCTGGGATGGTGCTGTGCCCTGAGCACCCCGGGGCACCTCAGGGGCCTGTAAGAGCAGAGCCCCCAGCCCAGGAGCTGGGCATCACACACACAGGACACCACAGCTGCTGCAAACTAAATTTTGCTCTCCCTATTGCACTCGAGCTAAAGGCAGGCACTCCCCAGAGCAGCGTTGCTTGGGGCCACCAGTTAGCCATGATGGGGTGCTACAGCATGGGCCTCAGCATGCCCCAAGCCAAGCAGCTCACCCTTTGGGCTCCTCTCGCTATGTGTTTACGTGATCTCAGCACAACATATAGCCAGCAGCCGAGCGGTGCTTCGTACACTCTCAGGAAGCGGAGGAAGAATGGGGCTATAATAAGAGTGGGCAGACAATGAGTGCTGGCAGTGTGCAGGGGCAGCCCAGCACCCGTGGGGCCGCCCAGCACCCATGTGGCTGGAGCCACCACAGACACTCACTCCTGGCCCTGGCCACCCTCCTGGGGATTGGCTTGCCCATCCCCTCTGCAAGCGGTGAAGGTGTTTTTTGCAGGCCACAGTGGACAGCCGGCCCTTCTGCAAGCCTGGGTGGATAGCTTGGTGCCTGCCTTTGGGAGACCGACATCGCCACCTCGTGATGGATGGTGGCCCTGGTGACTGCCAGCCCGGCTCTGCTTTCCACCAGGAGCCCCTGTTTCTGTCCCCACTGCTGGAAAAAAAGAGTGGGGAGGCCCAGCACAGGCACTGGCCACCAGTGGTGTCTGACAGGTTCAGCCCCTGGACTGAGGACCTGGGAGGACTCAGGTCCATCTCAACCCAAAGCACTCAGGGTGATGCTCTCCCACCGACTCCTGTGATGGATCCCAGCCTGAACACATAAAGTCTGTCCCAAAGCACACAAGGGATGGATGAACTTTTTCCTTAGCACTGTCTTTATTTTTACAGGTTAACAMTAGGCATGGAGGACATCCAAACACTATGACAAAAGGCCTGTTTGCCTGAGCCCACACACCAGACCTAATTCACATTGCTACACAGACCAAAAACGAATGGGAAACAAGACAAGGAACACACAGAGCTTCAGTCTCCTGGGAGGGAGGGACAGGACTGGCTTGGCAAATGCATCTGCCACGTGGGAGAACGAAGCCTTGAAGGCTTCCTGGAGCCAACAGGGATAGAGTAACCTGAAACGTGGGGCTGAGTCCCTCCAGAGGCATCTTGGAGCGAGCAGGCTGGGAAGGAGGCTATACATTAGGCCTACCTAGATGGCAAGATTGCAGGTTGAGGGCCTATGCTTTACCACTGGGAAAGGCTCGCATGTCTGGGGACCTCCTTAGCTGAGGGGGAGGCCCAGGGGCCAGTTGCATGTAACTCATTAGCTGCCAAGCATCTGCACCGTGAGGAAAGCCCTATCTCTGCCACTCAGCGGGCATCGGGGTCAGGTGAGCACCACACACACAACACTCCCACCGCACAGCCCCTCTCGTCATCCTTCATGCACTCCTTTTCAGCCTCAGGGCATTGTCCAGGGCGACCAGCTGGCGCAAGAAACCCCGGTTGGGGATGATACCACGGTGGTCCTTGACTGTCTTTATGGCTTCTACAAGGGGCATGTGGTGGCGGATCATGAGGTAGGCGAGGACCAAGGTGGCCGACCTGCTCACCCCGACAGCACAGTGCACAAGGATCCTTCCTGGGGGTGAAACACAGGGGCTGTGTCACAGCAGACCAAATATCCCAATTAAAAAAATACTGAGGACCCAACTGTTTGCCGTTGTGCATCCTGGAGCTGTGGCTCAGGTGTGCAGCCTCTGGGGTTAGATGTAGGGCCCCAGTTACAGTATGACTGTGATGCACTGAGGTCCTCCTCTTGGCGAAGCGTATCAGTGTGTCGTGATCCCCCAAAACAGACTGAATAGGACCAGCCGCAGCTCAGGACACAGGTTGGGGCTGTGACCTGGGGGGCCAGTGCTCTCATCTAGCCTGTTCCCTCTTTGGAGGAGGTGATCCAGTGCAGGAGACACCATCCCAGGCTAGAAATACCTTTGTTTTCTAGGATGCTTAGCAACAGGATGTCAATCCAGCAGCTTCCCACCTGCCCAGGGCAGTTTCTTACCATCCCTGCTCCTCACTTCTCTCCCAGAAATCTTTACCACTGACCTTCATTCAGCGCTTGGTGGATGAAGTCAGCTGCAGGATAAAAGTAGGGGCTCATGTCGAAGGAAGGCGAGTCATGGGCCTCGATGCCCAGGTAGCGGATGCCCGTGCCCTCATAGTACTCAGCACCCCCCCTCCACTTGCTGTGCGAGGCGTTGAGGATGTGGGTGATGCGCAGGTGAGCCAGCTCGCGCCGGTTGGCCGCTATATCTCTGCAGAGAATAAGAAACAGTGCARAGATGCATAAGTTTAGACTAGTTAAAAGAAAAGTTTCCAAGGACAGTGTAAGGGCTGTCCTGGACAAACATTTACGTCTGAGAAAGCTAGATGCAAA
The DNA here is from genome assembly GCA_035582835.1 of Phoebastria nigripes. Classification (NCBI taxonomy): domain Eukaryota; kingdom Metazoa; phylum Chordata; class Aves; order Procellariiformes; family Diomedeidae; genus Phoebastria; species Phoebastria nigripes. The sequence continues at coordinate 1,948,611 of JAYKAV010000889.1, read as the reverse complement.
GGAAAAATGCCAGACTGTTAAGATTCTTGAATATTAAGTCAATCTCACAGTCCCTGACTCCACAGACACTCCACCTCTGCCTTCCCTACCACAGCAGTGCTCTGAACTCTCTGCACAGCCATGCTTATGTCCTTCCTCCTCCTTTGTCCCAATGTACCACACCCATTGTGTCCTCCTCTCCCTTACATTTCCCAACCTCCCCCACCCAGATTTCCCCATTTCACAAAAATAGCCCTGAACCCCCCCTAGTTCTTGTCCCCTTCTGATACATACTGATCACCCAGGTAGAGTCCTGGCCAGACCTCATCAGCATGATTACAGGCTGTCTTTCCCGTGTACAGCAACCTTTCAAGCTCGAAGATGCTGAGGATGGGGTGGTTGTTGCGCTCTTCCCGTGAGCCCCGGCTCGGTGACCTGGTGCCATTCCTGGAGAACCTGGACAGGAAAGCCATTGGAGCTGCCGAGACCCACAAGGCATACCTGTGGGTTCGTGAAGGCCGGAGAGTGGCCTGGAGGTCGCTTCTGCTGCTGCTGCCACCCACGGTCCTGTCATGGAAGCAGTGGAGATGCCATTAGAACTGGGGACCTCTCACTCCATCCCTTTTGTAGAAATACTGGCCGAAAGCAGCCAATTCTCACCTTCGTGATGAGRGGGCTGTGTCAAGTCAGCTACCCAGTGGTTCCCAGTGTGAGACAGAGTATCACCTACACTCCCTTCCAAGAAGCAATACTGCTGGGGAGAAGTTTATGATGCCAGGGCTGGAGAGGCAGCCAGATTGCTGAGTCTCCACAGGCTGAGGTTTTGCTCCAGCCCCACGACTTTGGGTTGAGGCCACATTGGCAAGAGATGTTCTACACAGGACCACCTTCCTTCTGAGCTGGCTCTGGGGCTTTGCCTGCCAGCGGGACAATGCCAGCTCCAGAACTGATGCTGCCAACCTGTGATCAGAAGCAATGAAAGGCAGCCAGGTCTGGGCAAGCCACCAGGACTGGGGAGGAAAAACCCCCAAACAGGTGGAGGATTCCATATGGCACCACACAGAGTCTGGCCAGGACCCAGACTCCTACGGACCAGGCACAAAAGCCTGCGGGGAGGGAGAAGCAGGATTAACCCCTCCAAGTACAGCAGTCCTGCTGCTGCATTTGAACATCGAGGACTGGTTTGGGGTGGGAAGAGTTAATTTCAGGGGATGAGAAGGCTCATTTTACAGAGCAGATCCTCTAGGACGCAGCTCTGCTCTCAAACCTTTAGATCACGCCGATACTTGTCACACATCTGCAAGAAACCTCGCTGGACAGCCTTACCCATGCGGAGCAGTTAACAGTTCCTGCAGCCAGATGTTCGTCAGAGCTGCCTTTTTTTGCTCATTTGCTGCTGCCCCAGTGGCAGAACCCCCCCACGCATGAGAATACAATTCTCTTTCCCACCATCACTGCTGCTGCCCTGAGCTGCCCTGGAAGGTGTCCAAAGAGCATCCCATCACAGCCCCCCCAGCAGCAGCTCAGCACTGGCCAGTTGTCTCTGGGACTCGGGGGAGGAAACGCAGCGACCTTGGGCTGGCCAGGCTGAATCAGAGCATGTCTGTCTCCTTTGACATTTTGCCTAAGGCGCCGGCCAGCAGCCAACGGTGCAGAAGGAAGAAGCCTCCAGCCATTTCTTGGCAATGTGCAGAGGAGGAAAACATTGCAGGGGCATGGGGGAGCTCAGAGGGAGTCCAGAGAGACTCATGGATGTCTCCCTCCCCACTCCCAGTTCCAGGGTGGCAGTTCAGACTCTGCCTGGCATCCTGGGGTGCTGCACAGGAGAGGTCTGCCCTGCCCGCGCTGCTCATCCCTGGCACCGAGCACACCACACTCTCCCAGCACAGGGTATGGGCCAGATCTCACCCTGACACACCTCCCCTGCCCTGATGAATTTTGGAYTCCTTCACGCTGGGAATTCAGACTTGGCAAACCCCACCTGGAAAAGGCATTCAGCATGGCCGCATGCCGGGGCCCTTAAACCTTGTGTGACCTTGGCTGCAGCACAGCCGTATGCCACCAGCCCCAGGCAGCATCAAGAAACAAACAGCAGAAGGGTCTGAAAAAAGCAACTAAATCATCAGTATAAGGCTGTAAGTAGCCAAACAGCAGACCCTCTTATTGCTACAGCTGACTGGAAAAATAGCAATCCACACGTATCCTGGGATGTAGCTCTAGAAACCTCAGGCCCAAAGCTGGCTTCCAGCATCCCACCCCCAACACACCACCATGCCAGCTCCCCCAAAGTGCTGCAGGGGAAGAGAAACTGCCCTACATCCAAGACCTCAGAACAGACCCCAAGGCACTCCTGGCACCCAAAACCCTCACAGGCATTGGCTGTACCCCCCCTTTTGGCAGCCAAGCCTGGGGGCTTGGACCCCGCTCCCCCGAGCACACTCATGGCTGCCTCCGGAGCCCCTCTGCAAGTTGTGCCGTGCTCAGAGGGAGGGGAGAAACAGCCAGAGCCTGCCTAGATGCACAGAGCGAGCTCTGAAGAGGCATTGCTGAATGAGCACAGGCTGCTCAGCCCCGCACACTCCGCAGAGACAGACAGACAGACATGCAGGAGGAAGGAGACGCCCACCCCGTTACTCTACCTTTGTGAGGGCTGTGATTTCTCGGCTCAAAGTGAGTGTTGTAGTCAGATCCAGTCGGCCATGTCTTCCTGCTGCTGCCGCCGCTGCTGTAGAAAGGCTGATGTATGAACATCTATTTTAAGCCATGACATGTCCAGAGGCAGGTTTGTTTATGTCATGCTGTGCATGGATGGATAAGGGAGGAATGAGGGAGACGGACACAAATGCAAAGATCGCATGCAAGCATGCACAGACATACACATAAGTGCTCATTACTACACAGGCAAAAMCAACAGCAACAATAACATATCAAAATTCTCCTGCCAGCTTTTCTCTCACTCCTCCTCCAGCAAACCAAAAGCCACAGGCGTGCAGAGAAGGAGAGAAGAAAAAGCTGATAAAGTGGTGCTGATGACATGATTACCCGTATCATAAACCTGTAGCCGTCTCTGGAGGATGCTCCTTCATGTTTTTTTTTTTTTTTTTTTACAGTTGACATTGGCCTCCCCCCTTGCTAGGGTCTCTTTGGCAGAGCCAGGGCTTGGTGACATTTTCTTCATTTGCTAAGAAAATAAGCCGGGAGGGGCATGTATGTGGTGAGATGACAAACTATTTACAAACTCATGTCAAAGTCAGGGAATACTTTTTTCTGGGGACAAAAAAAAAAAAAGAGGAAACTCAAAAGATTGAAGCTTTTTGTTTTGACATTTTCTAAATGACACCATTCATTTCGGAAGTGCTGCAATATTTCAGTTAAACATTTTCCAGGCAGAATATTCTCCTCTTCCCTTTGAAGTGCTGGCTTTCAATTTAAAAGTTTGACTCAAATCAGAAAGTAGGAGTGTGGTGGGAAAAACAACCTGAGGAAGAATCAAAACATGCTGTTCCAGGCCAAACGACACATCCTGAGAAGATTTATGGCATTCCCTCCCCCACTCCCATTTGATTAAAAACCAGGAAAATTTCCTGTTTTGTTTTCAGCTGAACTTGTGTTTATCCCAGGATACAATCTCAGAAGCTTCAGGGATGAACTTAGCATCACCAGATACCCGTCCTGTCCCACCTGCACCACAGTATGTACACGTGATGAGGTTTAGCTGGGCTTTTTCAACATCCATCACGGTCAGCACAGGTCCCAGGAGTGCAGCCTCAAAGCAGCACACACCTTTCAGTGTATCACAGGCCTGTTTTTTCCCCCTCATCGTGCATAGCTAAATGACAGGGTTGTCAGGAGCTGTATTGGAGGTTAACAGCATACATGGATTCAAAAAGACTTTGGACACACCTGGATTTCAGATCTCTCAGCCTTCCCCATGAAGTTCTGGATACAGCTTCAGCCTAGGAAGTTGGTAACGCCCCAGAAGCTGGAGGGTATGCTCAGGAAGGCATCTAGGATATGCCCTGCTCTTAACTGCTTTCCCCAAGCAGTAACTGCTAGCCGCTGTAGGAGCTGGGTACCAGGGATGATGGACTTTGTCTGTTCCAGATCCTTTGCACCTGCAGAAATATTCACCCAGTGCTAACAAGTCCCAGGAGAGACCCACATGCAAGACTAACAAAGCTCTCAGAGCTGCAGATCCAGGGGATCCCCATAAGCTCTCCTGCCAGCTACACTCACCTGATCCTCAGGGAACAGAGGCTCCAGCTCCGTCCATCCCAAATGCTCCTCATCAAACAGCTCTGCTGTGTGAATACCCCCAGGGTGACTGTGCCCTGCCCTGACTGGCTCCATGTCCATCAGCCACGCTGGGGCAGCAGATGTGGCATCTCAGGTAGCTACATTGCCACCAGCTCCAGGCACAGAAAGCAAGAGCTACTAGGTACAGCCCCGCAGGCTGGCCAGGAGCAGCCTCCCCCTCTCCTGGCGTGGCCTCCAAGAGCTCTTGCCCTCAAGAAATGCTGCCCTGCCGCCAGCTGCCTCTGCTCCCAGGCAACAGGCAGCGAGGAGCAGTTGCTGGTCCCACCCTTTGGCTCCTGTTCAACACATGAGAAGCAGCACCCAGAGACCTGGTTTATCCCCTTCCTCCATGGTTTGCTCCAGCTCCTCCATGCCCAGACTCCCCAGGGCACACAGGTGACAGCGAGGGACAGACCCCAGGAGGTCCTGGGCAAGGGCTGGCTTTGCTGTCCTCACTGAGCTAACAGTACTTCACTGCTGTGTGATGCTGCCAGCTTGGGAAAAGCCTGTCCTGTACCCAGAATAAGGGGTTTGATTCCACTTACCTGCAGAAAGGTTGAGCTTTTCACTTCTGCCTGGCAGCGCTCCTCCAAAAACAGGGGTTGAGTGACCTAAAAGGAAATTTGCACTTTCACAGCTCTGCGAGACACCTTTAATGTGGACAAGCAGAGGCCCTCTTCCTCCCCTGCACCAAGGAATTACGTTCCCAGTAGTCTGTAAAACATGCTTCTAAATAGAAGTGCCTACAACCCCCATCACAAAAGGTTAAATCTGAATTTTAAAAAAACTACATGAAATAAAATTAGGTGGATAAATGTTTTGGCAGAGCATCGCCTGCAGGGAACTTACTGGTCATTTAAACAGAGGATTAGTAGTTGTTATGTTTTTATTCCAATAATAATACTGGAATTGCTTTGTAAAGCAGCCAGAAGTCCCCAACAAAGCCAGTGACTGCTTCTTAGATAATGAAATCTCAGATGCTTTGAAATGCCTGGGCAGCTGCACCAAGGAAAAGTGTCAGCAATCTATCTTTTTATAAGGGAAGTTTCTTAGACACAAACCAGACCTCTCTGCCTCGCCTCCTCTCCTTGTTTTCCATAAACATCAGTAAGGTAGCAGAGACTGAGTTGCTCCTTGCTCCCTGGTAGGATTTATCAGCTCAGTACATTGCTTCTGAAGCTCCTGTCCTGGAAGACAAGAGGCCACTCAGAGCACTGGAACTGGTCTGCAGGCTCGGTGGGGGCACAAACACCGTTTGGGGTTTGTTGTGACTTTCACATACATCTTGCTCAGTTTCCCCACCTCCTTCCAATCACCCCCGGGGCAGAGTCCTGTCTCTCACCTGTTTTGCCCTGAAGGGCCTTAAGAAGCAAAAACCACTCTGAGAACTAATCACCAAGGCAACGGAGAGAATTTAAAAGACAAACCCAAAAACTCTCTCTCCTCCTGGCAGTGATTCTCTCAAAGCTGTTCCCCCTGGGAAGCATCCAGCTGCAGGACAGGACACAAAGGTGTCCTGCAACCTCACTTCTCTGTGAGCTTTATCACTCCACGATGCCTGAGCCCACTAACTGAGAAGGATCATCTGGTCCTTGGCAGATAAAGATTATGTGGGAGCACAGCTACGGAGACACAGAGAGGTAAGGTCTGGCTTCCCCCAGTCAGGGGCACCACCGCAGAGAGTACCTATAGGGCTGGATAGTTTAAGGGTAGCACTGGCAGAGATTTCCTATATCCCTTGAAGGCAGACTTGCCTGCTGTGGGGGGTGCTGCTGTTACAACAGGGGTGGGATGCTGGCACAGGGAGCTATGATATCCCTATATCTCAGCTATTGTCAAAAACTGCTGTGCACAGCAGGCCTGCGGCAGCGAGGATGGAGCAGCTGTTTTCAGCTCAATTAGGGACGGAATCGGCTTCCAGCAGAATAAGCGGGGCACCCGCTGCTCCCAGCTCTCCCGCCTTCTCCTATGTTGAGCTTGGAGCAGGGAGGAATCAGGGTTGGGGTCTGCAAAACCCACAAGTGAGTAAAGGGCTGCTTGGAAAAGTTCACAGATCCAACCACTGGAGGCTGCTCTGGTTATACATAAATCACCACTGTGCGCATTGTCAGACGTGGAAAACTCAACACAAGGAAATAAAGGGCAGGGGTTAGAGAGTTTCAGAGCTGCTATTTCCTGGCTTTATACTCCCCATGCATGCAAATTCACCATGGTCTTCACAGCTCTATTTTAAAGATCAGAGATCAATCACTTCACGCACTAAATGCTGCATGTCCAAAAGCCACCTGGAAGGCACAGAAGCCAGACTTTATTATACTCAATCATAAACAGAAAGAATACATGTATTTCATGCAAGATGTGCTATTTGATAGACCCACTGCAGAGGAGGGTGGCAGACGGAGGGAGTACAGAGGGCACCGATAGCTGTAGCATAACAAGGTAAAATTAAGCCTACTATAAGCTAACAGTCAGGGTAAGAAGGTGGCATTGTTGAAAAGGGTAGTGCAGGATGACAGAGCAGCATTACAGCCACATACTGAAAGGGGTTGAAGCTGCCCAGGAGGAATTGTGTGCTCAGCTGAGGGGGCAATAACTACCAGCTGGGGGAGGTAAATGCACCACTCACACTGTGGCACAGGCTCTTCTCTAATTGCACCATGGATGAAGCATTGTAAAGGTGGGGTCCACTGCAGGCTGCCTCAGAATATTTCATAGAAAATTTATCTGAAAAGGCTAAGGTCATGTGGCCAGTCAATCCAAGGTAGGATCAACTCTATCTAAGTAATGAAGTAATAAAGAATAATCTTCACACTCTACTTGCCTACATTTAGGTCAGGGACAAAGATCTCTTTTGGGGCTCCATACATGCTCTAGCAGTCTGAAAGGAAATTGCAAAGCTCAAGGTGACCACCCTGCTAGGGGCTCTCCCAAGTCCTGCCCACCCTCCCCAGCCTCCTCACCCTCAGCACCTCTGGGACAGAAGTTGTGTGCTGTTGAATCCTCTCTCGGCCCCCAAATACATATCTGCTTCCCTGTAAGAAATGTGATGGAGGGAAATAAACCCTCGGAAGAGAGGATGTGCAAGTAACACAACCCCTCTGTACCCATTCCAGTAGCGTCAGCCAGAAAGTTAAAGCCTCATCACTTGGCTGTATTGATTCACTGCTGGAGGGGGACACTTGAGTTCTGGCAATGCTGAGATATTTTCCATTAAAAGAAAAAGGAAAATAAAGGAGGAGGAAATAACAGGCACCAGCCTCATTGTCCGACAGCTGTAAAACCTGCAGAGCCTCAATTTGTGAGGAAGCAGTCCTTGTCCAGAGGGAGAAAGACAGCTGCTTGCTTTGTTGCAAACTTGCAGTGTTTATGATTACTTAGCGGGGAGACTCTGAATTGCTCATGGACACATTTTGCCTGTCATCCACCATCTTGTTAATGTCAGAAGCAGCCTGGGAATAGATTTGAGTTGCTACAGAGCAAGGAGAAAAAAAAAAAAAAATCAAAGAAAAAAACAGCTGAAAAAACAATAAGTTGCTGGCAAAATATGCTGTGAAATCCTGATGCTTTCTGTCTAACCGTTCACTTCAGCTTGTCGCATCTTGTTAGCAGAGCAGGCTGGGGCACAGTCCAAACCTTCTTGAAGCTGGTGGGAGGCTTGCTGTTGACCTGATACTCATTGTGTTTCAATGCTCGGAAAGATGTCAAATGGAAGAGAACTACGCACACCCCTCCTGGAAGAGAGCACAGATGAGACATTGTCATGGTTTAACCCCAGCCAGCAACCAAGCCCCACACAGCTGCTCACTCACTCTCCCTGCCCCTGGTGGGATGGGGGAGAGAATCGGAAGGGTAAAAGTGAGAAAACTCATGGGTTGAGATAAAGACAGTTTAATAGGGAAAGCAAAAGCCGCGCATGCAAGCAAAGCAAAACAAGGAATTCATTCACTGCTTCCCATCGGCAGGCAGGCGTTCAGCCATCTCCAGGAAAGCAGGGCTCCATCACGCGTAACGGTTACTTGGGAAGACAAACGCCATCACTCCAAACGTCCCCCCTTTCCTTCTTCTTCCCCCAGCTTTATATACTGAGCATGACGCCATATGGTGTGGAATATCCCTTTGGTCAGTTGGGGTCAGCTGTCCYGGCTGTGTCCCCTCCCGGCTTCTTGTGCACCCCCAGCCTCCTCGCTGGTGGGGTGAGGAGCAGAAAAGGCCTTGACTCTGTGTAAGCACTGCTCAGCAGTAACTGAAACATCCCTGTATTATCAACACTGTTTTCAGTACAAATCCAAAACAGAGCCCCCTACTAGCTACTATGGAGAAAATTAACTGTACCCCAGCCAAAACCAGCACAGACATTTATGATCCCCATTAGCAAGGAGTCTGAGCTATTCACACTTTTTAAAGGCTAAGATGAAGGTTACATCTATCTTGCATAGCAAAGTGATCTTCAGAACAGAGCCAATCAACACTAGAAACCAGCACCTCAAAGGCAGAGGGCTGGGAGCACACTGTAGGTCCATTTGGATGGCTCTGCTCAGTAACTAAGCACCACATCTGCACAGTGCAGCTCAAACCCATGTGCACAAAGCCACACGCTCCCAGAGGTGAGTGCTGATCAGTCTGCATGACACCTCTGACTCTAGAAGCTCAAATTCTACTCTTGCAAATCCAAAATCCTTAGGGAAATCCGCTTTGGAGAAAAAAGGAATTATATCTGTGTCAGGGTGGAAATTGGGGCCAGGTCCCTAGCAAATTCACACCGACTTCAGGGAGGCTGGAACCTGTCTGCGATTATTTCTCTTAGAATCATAGAATCATTAAGGTTGGAAAAGACCTCTAAGATCATCAAGTCCAACCGTCAACCCAACACCACCATGCCCACTAAACCATGTCCCTAAGCGCCTCATCTACACGTCTTTTAAATACTTCCAGGGATGGTGACTCAACCACTTCCCTGGGCAGCCTATTCCAATGTTTAACCACTCTTTCAGTAAAGAATTATTTCTCTTCTTGAGTGTTCTTGGACCAAGAACTAATCATTATGAACATGGACATGCAGCAGCAGTGTCTTTTTGAGGCCTGTGGCTGCTGTTAACACAATGCATTTCTATTCACTGTGTCTGTGGTACTAAGAACCCCAGCAGCCCCACTATAATTTCTAAAGCAGCAAGAACAGCTTAGGAGCTCAAATATAAAGTCGGTGAGAGTTGGGTGCCTAATTCCTTTCAATCTTCTTTCTAATTCGTAGCCTTAGGGCTTTGAGGAAGTGGCTGGTTTGATTTGAAGAAGAAAAAAGCTGCTCCATTAGCAGGTCTGATGTTTGAGAGGTTTCTTTCAGCCTGTGATGAATCCCAGCACCCTCCGTCAGGCCACACTTGCTGCTAGGTCCTATTTTCCCTTCACTGACATTATGTCTTAAACAGGCTTTCACTGCAGTAACATTTGCAGTAATGAAATCACCCGGCTGTACGGTCGTCTTTTAACAGCAAAAAGTTGGCTACAAAGGGAGATTTAAACGTCACAGAGAATGTGCTGTATGTGTCCATCAGAAGATAAGGTTTCTCTTTGTTGATGAACGGAGACAGACACAACGGTGACTGCTGGGCGATCGGAGCACAAAGGCTCACCGTGGCTCCTTGAATAGGGAATGAGGAGGCTTGCGGGGAGCGGGAATTGAGACAAGGGAGAGACGGCTAATACAGAGAGCTTTTAAAATCCCATACTGGCTATAGGGCTCCTAAAGATGTAACAATGGCAAGGCACTAAATTTGCAAGTGAAATGAATCAAAATCAGCTCCTCTCTTTCCTTCTGAGTTCAAGGTTTGCTCTCTAAAGGCAGCTGGCTGTACAGGATTGGGAAGCAAGGGAGGAAAGGATCTCTAAACTGGGCGAGAATGATCCCAGCAATGGCGCTCTAGAAAGCTTGTAGAGGCCTCGGCAAGTCAACAGTTAACGGATATTACTTTAATATCCAAAGATCCAGGAGAGTGGCATGGCTCGAGTTCACATTCAGCCTTTCCAGCACTCCCTAACCCAGGTGGCCAGCTGCCTTTTACAGCCGTGTCAAGGGAGACGTGCCTCTAGTGCCCATTTTGAACAAAGCGGGGAGCCAGACAGCCTGGATCTCTAGCAGGATACCTTAACCACCCTCCTGCCTTGGCTATACGAGAATGATCCAGYTATGATCTTTGCATTGCTTATGCAAGTTAACAAGCGGGATGCCTCTGAAGTCAGTGTCTCAGCACCAGCATGAAACCAGCCCAGCTGAGACCAGCGTCAACATGTGAACGTCATATCTGCACAGGAACCTTTAGTTCATTATGAAATGAAAAATGTCAGTGGGGGGAATAATTACTCCGGGTCAACCCAAAACGAACAATTTAAGTTAACAAAGTGCAACAAAATGTTTTACCATTTCTAAATTGTTCATTTTCTTAGAACAAATGCAGGCACATTGGCTGTCCTCAGCAGACAGAAATTCTGATTTTCATTGCATGCACTCAAGATTATGTGGGCCTGATTTGCTTCAGCTGATTAGACCCCAAACTGACATTTCATTTAGATTGTCAGGAATAGTCCTCCTTTTGAAAATGTGGCTGCTTGATTTCATGGTATGGGAATTTTTTTCTTGCTTATGCCCAGGAAAGCTCTCGATTGATTGATTTATTCCAATAAAAAGCTAAAAATTCCCAGTTCCATCAAAGCCAGTTGTAAAACTCTCAACACCTTAAAGACAGGATTTTACCAGTACACTTAGCTGTGCCTCAGGGTTGGGGGTTTTTTTCTTTGGGTTTTTTTTGAGAAACAGCTCTGTCAATGACTTGAAGGGTTACATTAGAAACCATTACATTTCACTGCTGCTCTTAACAGTAACATGACTTGTACCTCCAGCTTGGCTTTCCATCTGCTACCAGCAGAGACAGTAATGTTACAGTCAACATGGAAAGTACTCATGTTCCAAGGAGAGGATAGTAATAATGAAAGAAGGAAAACATATTAAAGCTGATGATTTAGCGTGAGAAAGGGCAGATAGTATCACCCGATATGCCCTATAGCACGGCTATGAAAAGAATAACCTTTCCTCTGCAGGAATGTTTGGTGCAATGAGAAGAGGGACCAATTTTCCACCTCTGTTTTTTTGCATGAATGTTAATTTTAACAAAAGAAGTAAAGGTCATGAAGGACAAAAGATTGGGAGTGGGTAAAAAACAAAACTTCTTCCTCCCTCCCCAAAGACCTCACAGTCTGAGCTGCTTTGCCTAATAGAAACAGGCAGCAAAGAACATTTTGGCTTTAATAATTCTAATTATTCCACAGTATTGTGAAATAAATTAGAAATCCAAATGAAATCAGTGTCCCATGGCACTAGGAAATGTACAGTCACAGAATGCAGGTTATCTAAATCTATCCTGAGTTCCGTCTTGCATAGACAAGACAGAAAATAATGGAAAATATGCTCACAAACAGGAGAGAAAATTAAAGCACATACTTCTGCACAGCAACTGCTGCAAAGTCATGCAGGGAGCTGAAGCAAAACTAGCCCTGAACCTCAGCCTCCGGCACACCACTCCCATGCCATAGCTTTCCTCTTCCTAACTTTTCTGTAACCGATGAGGGTGTTTCCCCCTCTGCCCTCCTCCTGAGGGATATGCAGCTGTGATTCCTTGGCCTGGAAGTTACAGCAGCTATCAGTCCCTCAGGAATGGAGTGCCTTTGGAACCGGGAAATGCCAAGGGATCAGACACTTAACAGGCTGTGAAATCCATGAAGATTTGATGCAGCCCCAGGGGTGTCTGTGGGGCTTCCTTGGAGACACTGCCCCACGGGAAGGATCTGACTATAAGCAGGGAAGAAACTCGCTTTTATTTACAGCAAGGGAGCAGAAAATCCCCAGCCCTTATCAAAAGGCCCAGCTTTAACCCTGGGCACAGCATTCAAAGATCCAGAAGTCTTTAACAGTTGTTCATGAAGCAGGTGAGCAGGAAGACAATTCATACAGCCACATATGAGAGCTAAGGACCAAAAATAGACTTTCTCATAGATGCAGCTATTTGTCAGTATCCTCATCCACCACGCTGAAGGATGAAAGGCCAAATAAATGACCCTGCTACTGGCCGCCATTATTCCAGCGCTACACAGAGGAAAGCATATACCTTGAAAGAACTTGTCTGAGCCCAGGAGGCCAGAGCCTACCTTGCATAAAGCACTGGGACTAATAGGATATGACAGCAGGTAAACAAGTGTGTCCAGATGAGGCCATCCCAGTGAGGGGAGTCACTGCTGTGCAGCGGCTCTTGGATGATTTATGCTGCCCAGAGGTTGAAGGTGGAACAAAGCTCCTCCTCCAACTCCACAATGGGTTTCCCACCAACAACAGTGCTAACCTGGCCTCAATGGGCTGTTATCTCCCCACACAGACCTGGGAGAGCTCGTGCTTGAGCAAAAGCCATTCCTCTCTATTATCCTTAGTGGAATAATAATGCAGAATTAGTGGCATCTGGTTGACTGTGGTCATCCCTGTTCTGCCAAGGGGTACTTTTACCTACCACTCTCCAGCCCTCCTTTCACAGCCAGTCCTGGAGCTGTGGCAGAAATCCAAAGAGCAGCAATTGGTCCTGCAATCTAATGCAGGACCTGCCTTTATCTTCTCCACACACCTGGCAGGTATTCATAGAAATATTCTCACAGCTGAGGTTGATGGTGCTTTAGCAAGGGAGGATGAGCCACCTGCAGCAGGTCTGCAAACGAATGCCCACAGGAAAGAGGGAAAACAGCAAGTGCTGCCATCCCCATCATTAAAATACAGTGTGACACAGAGACACTAAAGGAAAAATCCACAAAGATCATTTGCAAGGTCCTAAGTCTTACCAGATGACTCACAAAGGGAAACTATCTCACTCCTGAGTCACTGCCTGAAGGACCCCTGCTCTGTTAAATTGCCTTTCCTGCATATGCACAAATAGCTGCCCAGAGTTGTGTTGATTGCACTCTGTTAGATGGTCCCTGTGTGCTTTGGGCAGTACCATTCGAGCATTGCAAAGTCCATCTATCTTCATGTTTCTTGCTTTCAGTGATTTACAATGTCACACTGAAGCTCGAGGCAGAGCAGGAAATTAAAGCAGATTTCCCAGTGTGACCCCCTTTTTTGAATCCCTCCTCACCTCACCAGTGGGCTTATGCAAACTCACAGGGATAAAGCTCAGTCCGTGTGGCACAGCTTGTATGGCACTGCATGCCTAAAGGAGAACCAGAGCAGTAGCAAAAGGCTTGGCTGTATTTGTATGACAATAGGCTCTTGTATTTGCAGGATCACATTCTTGAGCTATGTGATACACATGTACAGTGGGAGATAGTGCCTGCCCCAAAGAATTTGAATATAAGTAGCCAAGGAAGCATAGAAAGGAAACATTTCTGTTCTACAGGTAGGGAACTGAGGCAGGAAGAGATTAGCTGATTTGCACCATTCATGTAAGAAATTTGACTCAATTGAGGAAGCAAGCAAGCTCTCCTAAGCCAAAGCGCTTACCTACCACAACATCCTTGTCAGTCACCTGGACACCCGACTGCAAGCATCTGCTGTGGCAGCACGGGCCAGCATTTCAGTGGCATCTTCTGCTCTCTCTAACACAGGGTTTAAGATCTGCAGCTCTGCATCTTGCAATCCCTTTCTTGGCTTTACTGCCGTCATACACTGACAGATACTTTATGAGCCTGGGGACCCAACTCCTTCTGTTCACTTCAAAATCACTTTGCTGAGCAAACGGAGGAAAGGGGTGAGCAGAGCAGGTGCATCTCCCAGGCAAGGCTGGGCTCTTCTGGGTTGAATCTTTTGTTCTTTTCCCTCACTGCTTCTGCTGGCTTTGGCGATCTTTCTTCATAAGTTTCCCAAAAGTGACAAGGGCAATTTATTATGTGCACACAAGGCCTTGGGAATCTCCTGAAGACATATCATTCCTGCTATTATCCTCCTCACATGAGGAGCCGTTGTTCTTGTCAAGCTCGCTTGCTTCCTCCCTTGCAAAGAGAAGAAAGGGTGCTGGGGATTTTTCATTAATCATTTTTATGCCGAGAGCTGCAGCTCCCGTCTGCATTCTGATCACTTCTGATCTCTGCCACCATTTTTCATGGTAGCACTTATGAGGATTGTTTTATGCTGCTGGTTTGAGGTGCGTTAATGACCAACCATTCAGTGTCCAGAGCAAAGCCTTAAATTTAATGTACACTCCAGTGGGGAAAATCTATTACAGCTATACATTTTGTTTCTTGCTATTCTTCTTCAAGGAAGGTGCCAGTTTCAAAGAGTGGGGGGAGTGAGGGGGAAAGGCTAGCAGGAGGAGTTTGGGTTATGGTGAAAAGGAGGGAGAAGCAAGCAGAGGTTTCTGCACTTGAGCTAGGGCTTGGAGCTGTTGTGGTTGAAAATTGGAAGATCTAGTCAAAGAACAGCCAAGTGGGAAGGGAGAATATTGCCAAAACATAATGATTTTAACTGATAGGAGCTCAGTGTGTCCTAATTTCTGGTCCATGAGGTAAAGTTGCTCCTGACAGTGCGCCAGGGTCTCTGAGGCTTATCTCTGACAGACTGCTTCTCTTGTGTGTTGGGACAGTACCAAGCGCAGAGCACTTCCATCACAGTCACGGCCTCTTCACACAGATCTCTCAGTGTAACAGAGCCAGTCTGCAAGGTTACACAAGGCTGAGGCTGAATTAGCTTGGTCCTGCTCAGGCTCTGATTTCTTCACCTCCCCGGGCATTCCCAGTTTCTAACAACTGCACTTATGAGTCCAATAGGTTATTATTAATAACGACAAAAACACCTAACTACTTCTGTCACCTGAGCTCCAAGTCCTTTAGAAAGGCAGTAGGACCAAGCAGCATTCTCACATTTTCTCTCCAGAGGATAGTGAAAATGTGCTGTATCTAAAAATAACACTAAAACTGGACCTTGAATACGTCCCTTCCTTTCGCTGGACTCCTCCCAGCCACTGTCTATTTTGTGTGCTAATTTTGTGCTGGCTCTCTCTGCAGCAGAACATCAGAGCCTGATCCTGACATCTGGGATCAATGCCCCTTCCTTAAAGTGCAAGTACTGGCACCTCTGTCCATGCAGAACTAATCTCAAATGTAATCTTGTCTTTTTACACAAGGGTCAGGAACTGGCTCCTACTCTGTGTGTGCATGACTGAATACACACTGCATCGTAATTCAGACCCTCTGACATCTCATTTTAATACAAAAAGCATAAAACATAGGAGCAAGAGATCGGAAAAGACCTTCTGGACCATGAAGTTCAGCTCTTTGAGATAAAATCTCATTCATACCCTACCAAATTTTCTCTTAGAACTGTTAGGCTTCCTCTCCTGCAGCCCTTAGTCCAGGATCAGTCTTTCCAATCCGTAGAAATCTCTCTAATTTCCAGCATAAGTTTACTCACAGTGAGGTTGCTCTTATACTAACAGTGCCCTTTAGCTTAAACAGCAACTTCAATACTAACATTAACAATAATAATAGTTAATTACGAGCCTAGAGGGGCTGTTGCTGGGACCAGAAATAACCCTGGTAAGCCCAGTGTATTCAAGCTGCAGGATAGTAATAAATAACATCTCAGGTTCATTGGCAATAAAATGGCTTGTCCCAGTCAGAGAGTCCAGGAGGGAGGAGAGATGCTGCAATGAGTGGAAAGTGGTGAGGCAGGCTCCTAGGGCACTGCTCAATGCGGGTGCGGTCAGACAAAGAAAAATGCAAGGAGGAAAGAAAAGAAACCTTATTCCCCTGTGTGGAGCAATTTACAGACAGCTGCTTGGTCCCCTGGGACCAGGCGGAGACGGGGAGAGAGAAAGATGTTCTTGCTGCCTTTCAGGCTGGACCTACATCAAACTCGTTAATGTCAATAGGAGGGAAATTGAACTGAGCTTTGTTGTAACCCTAATGAATCCTTTGCCGGTTACAGTAAATTTATTCTTTTGATTTCCCTTTCTCCCCCCATCTTGTTTCATGTGGGCTTTTTTTTTTCCCCCTTTTATTTAGTGTTCCTTTTCTGGCAGCTTCTTCTTTTCATTTCTCTCCAATTTAAAACACAGTTAAAAAGCTGTGGTTGATTCCAATTAAATACCCCCTTTGGGATTACTAAAACACACACACTCACACACACACAAAGACCCCCTCTTTGATTGTTTCCACAGCAACGTATTTAAATATCTCATTCACGGTGTCCAAGTGAAGAGCTGAAGGATTTGGAGAAGCTCTTTCTTTTTCTGCTCCCTCACCTCCCTCCTCCCCCAAATTACTCATGCTATAGCTGTAACTGGTGTGATACACATATTGCACTCGCCAAGCTTTGGCTAGAATGCAGAATATATCTGGAGTACGTGTACATACTCCTGGAATTCCAGAGAAGGAGGAGAATTAAGCCAATAATATATGTCTTGCAATAAGACTAAGGCTATTGTACTCAGGAATGGTGGGAATGATAGGAAAGTATTGTGTCAGCAACAAGACAGGTCAAATTCTGCCATTCACTAAAATAGCGTATCTACAAAGTAACTCTGCTGGGAATCGTAGGGCTGTGTTGGCATGGAGGCGGTTAAGAAAGAAGTGGAGAGGGGCTGATTTCGGATGAATCAGTTAATGGGAAACAATGGCAAACTATAGGTGAGGAAACTAATCTTTTGAGATCTGTCCTTCCCCGTCACAGATGTATGACCCAGTTTCCCACTTACTCCTCTTGCATTGTAACACAGACCTGTATCTGTGAGCTTTCTGTGGGGTTATTTCCGAGACATTCTGGTGGGACCAAGTCCACAGCAGCTTCCCCAGTGAAAATAAGGTCCCAATTTGGCAAGACGTAGTCAAGATGCCTTTCTGAAAGGTGGGGTAAGGAACACAGCCTGCCTCTTCCCTCGTTGGTGGGCAAAGCAAGTTCCAAGTCCTGATTCTGCCCTCACTTCCCTTGTGTGTGCCAAATTCCCACTAAAACCAGTGAGAATCTAAAGGAGACAACTGGGCCTTCAAAAATGTAGATTTGGGGAGATAAAGGAGGTTTCTCCCTCCTTTTCAGCAAAGAGGTCTTAGAGTTGAATGCAGACCCTTACTGAGAATAGTAACCCAGTCACTGGAAAGGCTCAGCCTGTAAAATTCCTGTGCTGAGCTTTCCAGCACAGTCTCAGCGATTGCTGGAAGAGCCGATTCAGAAATGTCTGTTAGTGCCAGAAGTTCGCTCTTTCTCTGCCCACAAAGTTCTTACAGAACACAAAACTACAGTGACTTTTCTGCCTGAAATTTTTCCAGTGTCTTGTCACATAGTTCTGTAGGAAGTGCTTGCATTTTCCTTTCCTCTGTTGGCTCAGCAGTCTGCTCTGTGTGTGCACACAGCTTGCTCTGCCCTCCTCGTCCTCCAGTGCAAATATCCCAAGGACTGCAATTTGTACACAGGGCTAAGCCGGGACCTCAATGTTCATTCCCCACACTGAAGTTCACCTGTGAGTGGTCTCCATCAGCTGCTTTTGCAAGGTCTTGGAGAGGCTGGACAGACTGCAGCTGGTATGGTTTTAGCTGTTCACAGTTCCCAGCTTCTTCAGGATGGGAAGCAAAACTCAGACCTCTCTGTGGCTGTGAGCAGGGCCATGTACCCCTGAGGTGGCTACAGTCATGTGTGAGTTTGTGTACTGGCATATTGATGTGTGTAATAAGGTGTGTCTATGTTAATACGTGTATCTGGTGGCACTTACACATACAGAGGGCCATGGGGACACATCTGCTCCAGCACTGCTAGGTGAAGAGAGAGGTAACACCATATCTTGCAGGTGACCAAGTGTGTTCACAGCCGTGACTTGCACATGTCACAGATCCACGCACACGTGTGTAACGCTGGATCTGCAGTTTGCCTATGGACCTGGGCATGAGCAATTTATAAACCCCCTTTAAACACAGATGCGAGCAGGCTGGGAGAAAACTGCAGCACCTGCTGTGCCCTTGACATTTCCCCCTTCCTTCGCCACTGAAGAAGCTGACTCCAGTGTGAACTGGTTGCTTTGCAGCTGTTAAATATTAGTTCTGCTTTAACAAAGGTGGTATTTTATCATTAAGTGTTCTGTCTCCAAGAAGGCAAAAGCCCAAAAGCAAAAGCGCATGAATCAAATCATCATTGCAGTAATGAGTGGAGGACTCCTACAAGGCACTCATTTTACCTGCTGTTCTTTTCCCTTTCTGTTGCTTTGTGTTCACTCATTTCTTCACTGCAAGACACACGGCTTCTGGCTGAGCTTTCCACACCCACACAATTGGCCAAATTTAAGGTATGAAAATTTGTAATGCAGAGGGGCAGGTTTATGTGTGGCCAATATGATTTCTGCTTGCTTTTGAGTGTTTCACATAGAAGATGCGGCCTCTGTCTGTCTGTCACTTATAAACTGTTTTTCTTTTGGAAACAAATAGCGGATGTAAACATGTAGTTTTCTTTTCAGAGGGAAAATATCTGACCCCTTTGGGTTTGGTCATGCAGACTGGCATTCTTTGCAACTCCAGGCCTGTGTTTCTTAATCTGTAAGGTTACAAAACAGCATGGGCTCTGGGGCTGTCTCCAAAGAGCAGGGAAGGGAATAATGAACTTGGAGGACGTGTGGTCTGCTCGTTAAAAGAGCTCAGTAGCCAACATGAGCTCTTGAGTGACCTGGCCTCATACTTTCATTCCTTAAAGGAAGCAAAACAGCTCTGGAGCTCTTTCCCTCCTGGGCTCCTTCCAAATCCTGCTGAAGTCAATGCATCAGGGCCCAGGACTCCTCCCAGCCACTGCTGATTTAACACAGAGTCCCTCTGCAGTTTTCATTTTTCCTTGTTCTTCTTGTCCTGGAAGCTTTGAGGCAAGAACAACTTTCAAACAGATCTGGAAAGACTCCTTTGAGATTAGGGCTTTGCTCCTGCATTTGTTGCAGAGATGTGATTACATGTGAATCTCAGCATTATGCACTTGTTTCTTTATGAAAAGGAATGTTTCTAACCCTTGTAGATTTAGAGGAAAAACGGGAGATGTGCCTTGCCTATACCCTGGGGCAAATAGAAAGAAATCTAAGCTCGAACTTTAAAGATATTCCATAATAAAGAAATTCCATATTCCATAAACCTTCTGATTAATTTTGGGGGGGTGTAGTAATGTTGCCTGGTTTTGCTATTTTATTGTGGGTCTCAGCTCTGATTTTTTCTTACAATTTTTGTGGCTGAATCATGGCAAAACCACCACAATTTCCATTTTTCTTAAAAAAGGAGAGGGGGAATGACAAAAGCTTGAAAACATGAAGCAAGAGCAACTTGAAGAATCAGAAATCAGAAGATGAAGATGCCACATGTATTACAGCATTGTTAAACTTGTGACTTTTTAAAAAGAGATCAAAATATTTCTGGATGATACTCCTGATTTCTCAATGCTTGGTAGAGACCATAGAGACTTGTGAAATAGTTCACATTTGTAAATATTTTATTCCTATGACTAAAACCCATGTGATTCAAGCACACATTGCTCCATGTTCTAGTACAAGGACTGAATAATAAATGACCATGTTGGAAACTACCTGGCCAGAAAACAGAACAAAACAACTTCAGTGTGTATTATCTGACTATGAGAAGTGAGATGCTGGTGGGAGAGAGAAGGAAAACTGGTGGTTCATCACAGATCTACTCAGGGAACATCTCAGGCATTTCATGCAACTTTCCCCTTTACCTGTTTTATTCCATTGCTGGGCTGTCATTTCAGCAACATCTTTAACAAACAAAAACCCTCTGTGGAGTCAATAGTAATTATAGGAATTTATCACAATTGCCAATCAAGGTGTGTTGGAAAGACTCATCTTTCTTGTTTAAATTAGCTTTCACTGCACACAGACCACAAGTTGTCTTTAGGAAATCAATTGCAGGAAAATTACAGCTTTCATGGTGTTACATGACCTCACCAGCCATCTTGCAGCTTAATTCCTCGCCTCAGATATCTGGGTGGCCTCATACTGTTTTCTGGAGTAGAAAGGGACTATAGCTCTCAACGCAAAGCCTGAAATAATTCTCTATGCTTCTGAATGCAGTGAGGATATCAAACAAAATGCAGGCTCACCTTGGCCAGTTTTAGTAAATGAATGTGAGAAGAGAAGGCCCTGGCCACATTTACACCTTGGTCTGGTTTGCTGCTCCAAACCATGCTGGCATGAATTCTGCCTTCAGCTGTGCTGATACAGCTACCATTTTAAATGGAGACAAAACTGACACACCTCAAGGCAAAATTCAACTGTGTGCGTAGATGCAAATGCTTCGTCCTGGATGATTAATGCACATTTCTAAGGACTTTATTCTCTGCTGATAATGCTGCCGTGAGGAAGATCCTCAGCTGATATATATCAGCTTGAGATCTGACTCTGTAGGAGAGTGAAGGTAAGCAATTCAAACCAATAAAGGGTTGATGATTTCATTCTGCTGACAAGAGTCTATATTCCTGTCTCATCCTGAGTTATTCTGCCACCCACATATTCCTACTCCTAGGTTTTGGCCAAGTACATATGTCAGGGACTATATGAACCACAGACTGATACACTTGAGAAATTAAATTAGATCATAAAACTGCCCAAGGATTGCTGACTCCTTCCCTTGACCTAGCTGTGCATTTGGAAACAATTTATTGCTTGAGTTTTACATCTGAACATGCCCCTTGGTCTGAAGAAGAACCCTGGCTTGTGCAGACGTGCAGTGAGACTGGGACCACCTGTAGGGTAACATCAGAAGAAACCAACAGGGCCACATCAAACCGTTCCCTGATTCTGTCTCACATTTCCATCTCAGACTAATATCTGTTGCAATCAACAGGAATCTTTCCACTGACTTCACTGGCTTTCAATAAGATCTGCTGTATTTAAAAGATCATAAGTATCTAACTGCCATTGATTTCAATGGTTGTTAGGCTCCTAAACAAATTTTAAAATTCTAGGCTTCAGTGACCTTTACGTTGGCATAGCCTGTTAACTTTCAGTAGGGCTATTCCTATTATACATTGCTGTGGGTAAGCTAAGGAGAGTCGTTACAGTTTACCTGTAATGCCTTGGTCAGCTCTGGGACAGCTTATCCTGTGGTCTAACACACCAGCTGGGGTGGTGCCGTCATCCCCTGGCACGGCTCCTTCTTTGCCTCATCCTGCTTCCTGCTGCTGCTGCCAGCACTGCTCCTGCACGATGCTCATGCTCCCATGTTTACTGATTGGCTCTTGTCTGATTCTGACACCTATCCTAGAAAGGGAGTGATTAATTAATAGGGCTCATCATTTTACAGGAGCTACATAAGCAAATACCTTTCCCTGCATCTTTGAGTTTTCAGAGTGCAGTTTATCCTTCCAAGGTACCTTAGTGACAGCTGCTTAAAAATCATATGGATGCCTGGCAGATCAAACAGCAGACTACACTATGTCGACTATTGTGTTAACAGAAGCAAATGCACTTAACAATTTACCTTTCCCTGGCACAATATGGAGCCTGTCATTTGTGGGGGAGTGGTGGAGCTGTGAACACACTGGGGCGTTATAAAAAAAATAACTTGGGCTCCAGCCCTGCTGACAAGAGTTGCTCAAGGGGGGGGGGGGGGGGGGGGAAGGGAAAGCAGTTGATATTTAATGGCTTAAGTATCAGGGAAGACACAGGGTGAAAAATAAAATGGAGTTTATGGAATAATCGTTCCTATGCCCTCTTATCTGTTCCAGAGGATGAGCCACATCAGCTCTCATAAACTGTCACAACTGATGGAGTGATTTAAAATTGCAGTGGAGCAGTACAAAAGGAATTTAAAGAGCTGTGAATAATTACTGTTGTGGGTGGCTGCGGGCTGTGCAAGCAGTGACCTGCAGATGAGACAGGCTCTGCACTGCTGCTAGCACTGTAGCTACCAGTGAGGTTTCCTATTCTCCCATCTGGAAGGGCGACTGCAGACAGTGACAGTCCCAGAGAAAATCTTCACAGGGACTACGTGCAGCATGTACAGAAATAATGTTCCTTTTATTTAGTCCCATGCAAACTGGGAGTCACTCCACAGTGCATTTGTGCTTGTGTATAAATCTGGCATCAATTTTGCACAGATGTGGTGATGTTATAGATAAAAATGAGATGCTGGAGGTCTTTGTCTGGTTCCTGGCCCTACACCCAAAACACTAGATCAGGCACTGAGAGGTAAACCACCAAATATGATGCCTAAGTTCAAGACAGCAGTGAGGGATGCACATTGCACACTATTTAGGGGTGTAATATCAGTTAGTAACGTTGTCTCCTAGGGATGATTTATGCAAGAATTGCAACTACTTCCCTCCATTGTAGGGGCAGTTCCATTAGCGGTCTCTGTTGTAAACCTTTATGTAATCTGGATGCCGTTCCCCCTTAAATCCCAGTACGTATCGAAGCCTTGACAAGATACTGAATTTCAACACAGCTCCATTCAGTCCTACTTTGATGCTTATGGACAGCCACATGCACAGCCCTGTTAGCAGGGTGTCAAACCTGAACCACTCTCCAGCACTGCCCTCCTGCGCAATCCTGCAGCCTGTTTGCTCCCTCAGCTTTTAAGCCCATAAGCTCGTACCTCACACATTTTTCACTATGTATGTATGAGACCTCGTACTGTAGGTCTTGTTCTCAGCCAGGGCCTGTAAACACTGTCATACTATAAATACTACTACAAACCTTGATGGTTTCTTCAAAGCCATATAAGTACAGAGCATCCACAGGTCAGGCGCACAAAATTATGAGCTCTGTTGGGTGATTTCTTTCTCAGTTAATGAGGTATAAAGCAAACAAGTACTTTAAAAGGGGTCTGATAGTTAAAGGAGCTTCACAGCAGCAAACATCTGGAGGAACACTGTGACCTTGGATTACCCGCAACGTTTCCTTGAGCTCATTTTGGTCCACAAACCAAGCCCTCAAGCCCCCCCTCCTCCCAAAGTCTGCACTCCCTGCCTGCAACCTGTAAGCTGGTATCTCCTCCTAACTAAAGTCAGCAGACCTGTAATGTCCATTTTGTAAACAATTTCCAGTTCAGCGGTGTGGAGGTGGGGACAGACACGTGATATATCACTGGAGATGAAGAGGACTCCACATTTTAAAGTGAGGAGGAGAGCATCCAAGGGATGTGAAATTAAAAAGCCAGAACAGAAGAGGCTATCATTTAAATTCACCGGTTTCAATTTTGTGAGGTGCTTCTTAGCCGCTGCTAAATATGCTGAGAGGGGCTGAGAGATAAATGGGTCAAGTTTAGCCTTTGTCAGCACTCTTGCATCTCTAAATCTCCAGGATCCTTCCATTGCTGTAATTGTTTACTGGGTTCTCAGACTTAGGGAGGCATTTCCTGCATAAAAAATAGTACCTCTTCTTCCTTCAGACAGTCCCTTTCTTTGGTCAATAGCCACCGAGGAAGAAAGTTTTCCCTGCAGATAGATTACATTTCCTCACCCTAAAATATCTACAAATGAATAGAAAGAGGGAAGGTAAGAAGAGGATTCTTTATGGATGCTGCTGGGCACACTGTGGTGGTGTGGTCCACGCTATGGAAGGGCACTGTGGAGAAGAGACGCAGTAACAGATCTGGTCTTGTTCTCAGCAGCTGCAAGACCTGGTCCACACTCAGCATTCCCACAGCCGAGCACCAGGCACTGGAGTACCTCGAGGGTATTTACACAGCATGCAGGCAGGCAGCATTTGTGGTGAAATATTCAAGTGGTCTTTGCACTTGCCAAAGCCATGAGGTGAGCTCGTGCAGAATGGAGGAGAGACCACCACACTCACTAGCCTCTTCAGCTCTAGAAAATCTGACTCCAGGCCAGGGCTAAGGCACAGGAGCCATTGCCCTCTCAGTAAAACGGGCTTTGGGGCTGCGTACAGGAGCTGTCTGGATGCAGCTGCTGCATTTGTGCCTACGGTCTGTGCACTGGGTTATTGGAGTTACTTTGAAAAAGTCATCAGCTGCCTATTGCTGATCACAGAGTATGAGAAGTTATTGGTTACGTATCACCGCCTGCTGTCTCTCTGAAGATTGCTGATTACTCTGATATGACACACGTAGGCTATGGCTGTGCGGGTGCCATGACAACCCCAACACCCTCACAGCTCCATCAGGAGGGGGAGGCACTGCTGCTATTTGGTCCAAAAAGCCCTTTGCTCACTTCTGAGAAAAACACAAAACCACAGCAGAAGAAACGCTGGTGTCATTGTAATATAAAGAAGTCAGGGCTCTGTCCAACCAGTAATAAACTTTGGTAGAAGTGCAGTGGCTGTGAAAAATAGATGTAGTGAAGACTACTGGGGTAGGGAGAAATCTTGAAGTTGCAGGAGAAAAAAGCAGCATGAGATTTGAGGCCGTAGGACCTCAATCCTCAATAGAGAGGACCTCAGTAGAGATCAGTGTCCCCTGAAGCCAGTGGATTGGATGCTAGGATTTACTCCTCATTGAGTACCCAGACTCTCGGATTGGGGCAATGCGGGGAAAATGTAATCCTTCAATTTTTAAGTTAGTACAGGGATAAAATAGCAAACCAAAGCACGCTCCTTCTTTTAACTACTCCTGTTATCCAAATGTGATTCCTCCATCTTTCAAGTACTAAAAAGGTCTCCAGGTCTAGAAGAGCTCAAATAAAAGTTGTTCCACTCCCCCAAGCATCTGCTTCATGTCCTGGCTTTCTCGGCTTGCTTTAAATTACTATCTCCCGCACTTTGTTAATTATGTGATTACAGCATCCATTGACAATGAGAAAATTAAAACTCCATGCTGCCTTTCAGACAACACTTTATTACTCTGCAAAAGAGGCTGAATGCAATTTAGCAAAGCGCTGTGCTGAACAACCGGAATTGTTCTCTTCCACAGGCTTCCTCCTCCACTCCCACTGTTTCCCCAGAGACAGCAGTGTTTGCAGAGGCTTAATAAAGCAGGAAAGAGAGCAGGTGTGAAAGGAAACATCAATTACCATTAGCCCTGACAATCCTGGACTATCCCACCCATGGAGAAGGAGCAATGGCAGTCAATTCTTTATTTCTTTCTATGCAGGTAATTAAGTGCTTTGCTTTTCTTGTGAGGGTGAAGCTGGTTAGGACTTTGGGATGGAGGGGAGGTAGGGATTACTGTTAGTGATATCTGTGCTACAGTTGTGACTGTAGGCCTGGACTAAGTTCAGACTTCCAGAGACAATCCCTCTCCTGAAGATTTTGCAACCTAAACACGTGGAAGCACTAATGGTTCTGTCTGTACAACTCTCATTGGAGATGAGGAATTAATGGTCAGATATTCAAAGGTGCAAAGGAGCAGACCTTTTACAAGACTGAATGCTAAAACCTTTAGAGGAGTTGAACCCCTAAACAGCTTCCAATTATAGACCAGGTTCTCCTGACTCCAGGATCCCCGACGATCCTTGGGCAGGGCAGAAGTGGCACTGGGTTCTTTGGTGATCTGGCCACAATGCAGAGGCTGAGTGTTTTTCAAAGCCTGGCCTGAAAGGAGTAGCCCAAAGCCTCAGCGGCAGTCTTCGGTACTGTTTCCTCATTATCATCCTCTTCCCCTGACTTGGACATTTGCTTGCAGCAAATTTCACAGGTCCTCCAATAGCTAATGGGAGGTATTTATTTCCATTCCTTTGGTGCTTCAATTTTAAGTATAGCAATAATTCAATGTATCTCATTTTGGGGGAATGAAAGATTACCCTTATTTTCAGCTCATTTTTTTGTGTTTTATTTCTCTCTCTCCCTTTTTTATTGAGCTCTGAACATTAATAATCAGCCCTCATTAATTCAGTTAATTCTTCAAATCCTCATATTCTTCATGCCCAGCACTATAAAGCCAGAGAGGAGACTAATGAAAGCTGAAGAGATGGTTAGAGTTATTAAAAATCAATTTTTTTATTTGGTAACCCTGGGGGTGTTAATATTCTCATCTCACATCTTCACAGTGTCATTCCTCCCAGAGGAATTCTAAGCTTTGTGGATTTGCAAGATGCAGGAGGGCCTCTTCCAAGTTTCTGGGAACCCTTTAGTTTTAAGGTGTTACGGTCACATATAAGTCATGATGTTACAGGACCTTCTCCTGGGGGGCTGCTGACCTCTCTGGAGCACAGGAAGGGGAAAAAGAGCTTTGCAGTCCAGAAGACTGTTATGCATTGCTATCCATCCTCCCTACAGGTGATTTCACTGCGGTCAGCACAGGGGATGGTCAGGAAGAGACTGCTGTGCGGGAGGGAATCCACCTCCCACAGTCCTGGCAGGCAGAAGGGCTGCGATTAACACATTGGCTCTGGCATGGGCAGAGGAGCAACCTGGGTTCCCGCCTTTCATTTGAGGAGATTAGCGATAATGGAAAATGTAGAACATTAAACAGTGGAGTGATTACATTGTGGAGGAGGACTGGCAAATAGATTTGTCCCAATGCAAGGGTGTGAAAAAGGGGTCACAAAGCTGAGTTTACTTCAAGCTTAAGAAGCAAGAGAGACATTTTTCAGGTTTTGCAACAATTCATTCCTGTCTTGTTTTTGATCTGACTTCACTCCCTCAGTGTGCCTTTCCTTTTGGCAGCATTTTTAATTCATGAATGCATTTGCATGCCCTTTGGTCACCTGTCCTAACAACTTATCTTTCCTATTTCCTTTACTTGGGTGGGTCCAAGTGTTCCCCACCGAATCCTGCACATTAAAACATGGTCCTAAGCGTGAGAAAGGGGAGGAAAACCAGCAAAGAGCAGAGACTCCTAGTTCCCTTTGTAGGGCACGATGGGGGAGAGGACAGAGCTGGCTTAGGAGCAGGGGAGAAAAAAAAGGGATCTGAAAAGTTGTCCAAGAATACCAAATCTCCAGTTGGTGATCAGTATAGGGTCTGCAGAGGTACGCTGTCTGCGTGATCTCATACTTGTTATTATCATCGTGTCTGAGACGAGGCACCATGGCAACCAATACATTTTCATTCCCTCCTCTTTAGAATGATGCTCCTTTAGTTCCCAAGTCCCTTCTCTGCTGAATGGGTGACAATCCCTATACCAAAGATAGAGAAACATCCTTTTGCCAGCACCTTCCTTCCCCTAACACATAGCTGAGAATAGACCTGGAAAAACACCCTCTTGGAGAGGGTGATCCATCAGCTTTCAGTCCCACTTCTATGGGACAAAAGACTTTTGTGGGTACGGGATGGCTGTGACATTCAGCCCTGCTCCTTCCAGCACATCTTTGATGCCTCCCATGTCAGATTTCACCTACTGGAGTGACTCTCAGGGGGATTTCTATTGTGTATGCTGGCCAGGTTCCTGTGGGATTCACTTTTAAATCTCCTTTTCAAACAGATAATTAAAACATAATGGTGTTTACATTACAGATGGAGCTGAAAGAAAAATAATAATAGTAATAATAATCATAATAAACACTACTTTGCTACTCGGGGGAGTTTGTCAAATGGCTCTTGGAGAGGCTTAGCACACTTTAATGAGTTTAAAGAAGAGGATTTACACTGAGCAAACTTACTCAATTGTTCACATGCAACTGGTGAGGTGAAGAAGCATTCAGAAGCGTGCAAATAGAGCAGCCAGCACTGAGTCTGCAGCAGGACAAAACAAAAAAAAAAAAAGGAAAGGGTATTAAAATCCCATAACTTTTACAGCAGTGGATATGTAGAATGGAATTGCAGCTCTGCAGAGTCCAGAAGCTATTCTAAATTAATGGCTTGGCTTTTCCAGTCCATTCAAACAAGCTCATTTCATGCAAGATAAACTACAGGACCCTGCCACCCTCACTCCCTGAAGTGAGCTTTTTATAATTCACGATGTGTGTGTAAGGGAATGGACGGTTGGGTTTTCTGACAGATATCTTGTGGCACAATGACCTGCTCTGGAGGCTGCAATATTTGATTCACCCAACACCAGCTGAAACAAGAAGTAGCTGTCTAAGCAAAAAGAGGAAAGGACCAAAAGCAAGCTCCCAGTACAGCCCGCTAAAACAACCCCATGAGAAATAAAAGAGACTTGCTGTATAAATATCTTCTAAAAATTGGGTGGCTGCCTCAAGCCTTATTTTGTGGGACAAAACAAGAAGCTTCATTTGGTAGTGGAGTCTAGTAAAGGAGAGGTGGCTTGAGGAGTGGTCTGATCTTAATCCCATTGCAAAAGAAATAAAGACAGCCCTAACCTAACAAAGATTAGAAATCCAGTAGCTGTATGCCCAAGATTCCTTTTCTCCCCATTTTCTAGTGGTGTTAAAATTGGCTCAATCAACCTAAACAGCCCATTATTAGAGCTAAGAGCTTGACTCCCTGCTTTTCTTTCTTCAGAAAGTCTTGAGGCAATAGCAAATATCCAGTGGACTTTGCCTCTAAGCACACTCCTGTTCCCCTTCTGCCATCACCATCTCTGTCACTCCTGTGCTATGTTTTTGTCACCCATTTGGGCCACTTAATTATGTTCCCTTTTCTTTTGCAAACAGCTGACATGTCATTATTTTCATGATTAACACTCTTGTGCAGCTAATTGTAATTATACCTTATAATCACAGTTGTGATCGTCAATTACTCATCTTTGCTTCATTTGAATGTTTTTCTTTATCTGAGTTTCTGGAAGTTGTCTTGACTGAATACACATGCACAACTAACTAGCCCAACTTTCCAAACTTCTCTGTTTTTCTCTGGAGGGATTAATTTGAGGCCATAATAATGAATAAAGGCCAGATCATTGGTTGGTATAAATCAATGCAGCTTCACTTGTGTCAACACAGCAATGGTGATTTACAACAGTTGAGATATCAGATATTTTACTAAGAAACTGTTGTCATCTAAGAAAATATATCTGCCTTAGAGCCACTTTGTGATACAGTTTCCATGTATTGAGCAATGCATGTTTTTTCTTTTTATATCTCTATACTCTTATATATTTTGGAGAACCAAGAAAAATCAAACCATTCTGTATACTCACTACGTTGTATATTGTGACACATTTTGAAAGGCATTTCATTCTACACCTTGAAAATACACAGGGGACTGATTCTCCTCCTGCTCATGCCAATTTTTATGTGGTGTAGCTGTCAATTTGAATCGAGCGGCTGCTGGTTTACCCCCTAGTGAGTGCAAACAGCATCAGATATCAGATGAATGTATCAGTTTTACAGGGAGGATACAAGAAAAAATTCTAATCCAAGCCACATACAGGAAGCTCAGTAGTCAAAGCCACATATTTATGACTTGCAGAACAAAATGATTTTCACCTCAAAACCTGGTCAGGGTTTTGCTAGGCTTGCTCTAAACCATGGACAGGTGACAACAGATTTATTAATTGTAGTGGGTACCTAGGAGCTTAGATGCGAGACTTAACGGACCTGAACTATGCCGGGTGCTGCAGAAATGCAAAATGGCATAATGTGAAAGCCCGAAGGAAAACTGTCAGTGCAGTTTCCTTGCTGCATCCTTCTCTGCCCTCTTTGGCCAAGTGCTTTAATTCTGTGCACTGGGCTGCAGGCTGGGCCTTCCCAGCCAGAGCATGTGCTGCTTTAAAAATCATTCCCCATTCCCAAAGAATTGGATGAATGAATAAAGAGGTGAACTCCCAACCTGGAGATTACTGCTGCATTAATAAAGCAACCGTGAACAAATTGTCTCAGCTGCCTGAGCCAACCACGATTATTAAACCAGGTCCCTGATTTAATTAGAGTGCTTAAAACTCATGCTAAAAACAAAAATGCAGCTCTCAGCTAGAACATGAGCTTTGTGCAGGAAGGGTCACTGCAAAGGTCAGCTCTTCCACAGTTTATTCATCATTATTGAATCAAATGCTAAGGTGGAACTGGAGGGCTCCACTGAGAGGGTGCAGGGAGGGAGAGCTGTTGTCCCTGTGCTACAGCTCTGAGCACTGCCTGAGGCCAGCAGACAATACAGGTTATTTCTGCCTGCCCAGCAACTTGTGTGAAACAGTGCCTGAAAGAACAGCATCTACATTGGAGTAAAAAAAAATGCACATGCACCAGAACTGCCAGCCTTGTTACAACGCAAACAGAGCGATCCAGGACAGAATGGCGTGACTTAAATCTTCCCCAAGCCCAGAGAGCCTCCCTGCAAGGCAGCCTGGGACACACTGACAGGGTGACACGTTAGCAGAAGCTGTGTGGCTCATGCAAAATCACTGCGCTGTACCTCCTTGCATCAGCAGAAGTTTGTGACACCCTGAAATGGCAATATAGTTTCTCACCAGTGCCAATTCAATTAGATGCCCCTAGCCTGACTAGCAGAAAATGGACCTAAAATAATGCCTTGTGACTGACTAAGCACTACATGCTATTTATTCTTTAACTCTTAGTCTGGATTTGAACTGTGACTACAGGAAAAAGCCACCACTGCCCACGACTGTAGTTGTGAGCCGATAGGAAGCTTTTTTCCTTTTGAAGAAAATCCATTTTCAGACTTCAAAGGCTCCATACCTCAACTGCTTTTTCCTGGCCCAAGACTCTGCTGCATGTTTTTCCTCAACTGACTAAAACTATCAGTACAACTGGGAGTTACTACAGCATCTGAAAACTGCCATTAATGATACTTCTGCCCTTTCTGCCAGCCTAGCCAGCATTGGTACCCCAACTGCATCCTCCGTAACATACCAGGTCTGAGATCAGAGCACAAATTCCCTTTAATAATGGCAAGCACTGAAAAGAAAGTGAAGGCAAATTAAGCTTCACAAAAGAAAAGTTAAAATGATTCTATTATTATCTGAGTAGTTTCCAAATGGACCCATCAAAGTTTGGAGAATTATTTTAATTGATAGCTACAGATTAACAATAAGATAAATAGAGAGATTAGAAAACACCCGTTACACTCAGCTGAGGCTGTAGGAAATTTTCAGCCTCAGCTAATCGTTCCATTTTGCAGTTTTAATTAAGTGCAGCCTCCTGAACTGAACTATTCCAGATAGCGTGAGCCTGTGCATACCAGATCACCCAAAGTTTTCTGGATACGCTTTTCACTCTTTGGAACCAGCTTCTGACCTTAGGGACTGGAGTTGGACAGTAATTACACTGGGTGAGAGTCATCATTATGCAGAGAACTAGCATGCAAATGATGGATTTAAAGGAGTATCTACAGGGTCAGCTACGGGCAGATGTGAGCCAGCTCCAGTCCAAAAGAGGTGGACCAGTTTTAGAGCAACGCTGAGCCCAGGGTCATATGCCTAGCCTCTCAGGAGAGTTTACTAGCCTGGTGCTGGCACTGCACTGATACCTCTATATGGCTTCCACTTCAGGCCTGGCTGACATCCAGCTGGCCCTGAGTGTGGGCAAAGCACGCTTACAGCTGTAGACATAACCTGATAGCTCTGCATCATGCAGAGATTTGTTGTTGTTTCCCCATACAGGTTTAGGTTTCACCAATTGCACACTTTTCCTATGCTGGCAGTGCTCTAAAAACAGGTATCTCGCCCTAAGGAGCCAGGTATCACCAGGCTCGTACATTCAGGAGTTTGATGCTATGCCACACAGAGAAGAAAAGTTAATTTAAAGCAGGCTGATAACAGCACAGCCTGGGTGGGCTCAGGCAACCCTGCACAGTGGTATAACACAGCCTGTTACTGCTCTCATTAGTAACAAAGTCCTGCTTTGTCATGCTCCAACTTGAGCAACTGGAGCTGGACTGGGATGCTGTGTTGCATCCCGAGGCTGGAGGTCTTCCAGGCTGCGCCTCGTTAGAGCAGGGAGGCTGCCCTGCGCCGGGCAGCCTTACCTTCGCCCTCTGCGATCCGAGCAGTTTCTGTCTTTGACAGCTGTATTATAATAACCATCTCCACAGCACAGCAAGCTCATTTCACAAACTGACTCTAATAACTACACACAAAATGGCCTGTTCATTGAGGCCAAGGGTTCCATTTACTCCTGAAACGTTACTTGGAAGAGGAAACAGTACATTTAATTAAGCATCATGTTATGCTAGGCATGAAGGATTAAGCAGCAGGGCAATTTCAGGAGACTTGACACTATGGTGCCAAGAACAGTATTGGTGGCTGTTTGAGTTAGATGGGATTCTGACTCCCTGGAAAGGAAGCGTTTGTAGTTTTCTGCAAGGCATTTCCTCTGGTCTCTCTGTTTGGTCTTGGGACTTACAAGAGTTTTTCCCAGTTTGCCACTGACTTCACATATGACATCCTTAATATATGCAGTCATGCCCCTCCATGTGTCCCCACCTCCACCTGTATAATGACGAAAACGGTAAATGGTCCGAGTTCTAGGAATAAAATAGCCTCTTCACTTTCTAACCTTTCAGCCACTGAAGCTAAGAAAAGAAAGTACAACTCTTTTGCTGGTTACAAGGTGGGAATACACAATTGTAAATACTTCTGATGTACAGTGATCTGAGAGGAAAATCAGGCCTGATGCATGCTAATGCAGGACCCACTGCAATTCACAGGCTGGTTAGGCCACTGTCCGCACTATGGCTCTGTCAGTCTCTAACTGCCTTCAACACTGAATGTTTTAAAGAGAAGACACAGCCCAGTGTGTACATACGCTTCGATACAATAACCAAATCWTGTGATCTTCCTGCTTGACAGCAATGAAAAATGAAAACAAGTGGGGGTGCTTGCCTCACCATCTCTGCACTCAGGGTTGTCTGCATAGAAGTTCTCATTCGCAAAGGGATGATTATTAAACTGATACGATCGGCCCCTCCTCACTCCAAGCTGCCTCTGCTCCTAAGCTAGGTCTGAATTGCTCACGAGAGGAATTTGTCTCGCGACTATGAGAGGAGTCTGTGGAGACGTGCTTTGAACCCAGATGTTTTAGAGAGTAAGGTGATGGAAATATCCCCCTATATAGCAGTATTTCCTTGTATCCATTCAACTTCTAAGGTTGATGGTCAGGCAGAGGACATAACTGCAGTTAAGAATGAATAAAATACAAGAACTTCACGGGAAAAGCTCTAGGGAACAAGGGGGAGCAAGGAAGGAGGGTTGAGATATATTGTTATAGCTGACATAATAAAGAGAGAAATGCAACTTGGAGCTGACAGGGAGGGAACAAATAGGAAGAGCTCCCACAACAGAAGAGAACTGCAGATTTGGTTATTGCAGTCGTATCTGCCCATTTACTACCACAGAAGGTACAAACCTCTGCCTTTCACTGTAAATGAAGATGGACACGGATGTGTGTTGGCAGGCAGTCTCGCACAGAGGGCATTCCTGCACACTAATGTACTCCAAGGAGCCCTGAGTTTGCACTTAATCGGAGGAAAATACACCAATTCACACATCCTGTTGTTGCCCCAGGTCACCCTGACAAAGCCAGCAGCTGGTGCTCTGGGACTGGGTTGATGGTATATTATACCTGCCACTCTTCATTTGTTAGGACGGCAAGAGTTTTGCATTAACACAGTAATTCATGATGCTCTATTTAGGAGAAGACAGAGGAGATGCAATGTGTGTTTGTAATGCATCTTTTGGTATGCATTAAGGGGATTCATCTTATCATCACTGTTCAGCAAAGTTTTTAACCATGCCCTTAACTTTAAATAGCAAATAAAAATAGAGCAATCAACAGGAGTCCTTTGTGTATTTATTCACATGGTCACAGATCTTTTTTATGGAACATCGTTTAAAGCACTGTCATACCAATAAAATGCCTAAAAAACTACCTAGAGACCAAGCGACAATGCATTTGCATTTCCTACCTGTGTTACTGATTCTTTGAGACATTTTGCACAGCCTGTACATTAGGTGTGCAGGTGAAGAACAGCATGGGTGGGATCATGTGTACCAGACTATGTGCACCTTGAGAACTGACGTTCGTGTTCCTRCACTCCTTCTCCCCAGGCTCTCTCTGCACCAGTGATGCTTCTTTGATCACACTAGAATCAGAAGCATCTTCCAAAAATTCAGGTTGTATTAGAGTCTTATCCTTAATCCCTCAACTTGAGTGTATTGATAAGAAAATACCAATTAAGATTCATATTCCCATGCTGGACCTGAAGTCAGAGACTAAGGAGATTATGTGATCGTTCTAATTTCACACCCAGGAATGTTAAATAGTTATAACTTTATCTCATTCAAACAGCAATGGCCCATGAGCTCCAGGGTTCTTTTGGCCTATTTGTTGCTACCAGTGCAGATGTCCTCTGACCTTCAATCGAAACAACATGGGTGGCCTCTCTGTACCTTCAAAAGAAAGATTTCTGCAAGAGAAACAGTGGTAGCATGCATTAGCAGTCTGACTATACCAGTATCAAAGTGCTTCACCTGAGTCTTCAAGACAGATCCAAGCATGGATGACAATATTAATGAACAGCTGCCAGCACCAGAAACTATGGCTCCGCTGCCTGATTGCATGAGACAAGAATATAAGCTGATGCTTGCTAAGGTAGCAGGAGACAAGGGTTTTCATACACCTGAACCTACCAGGCACACCTAAAATCAGGCAGGAGCAATAGGACATATTTGCAAGAGAGACTTCCAAACCATGTGAAGGGCTTGCAGCTATAAGACTTTCTCAAGTTTGCTACCAATTTACGTAAAGTGAAATGACAAATGTGGCTTAGGGGAAGTTTTACTACCAGCCATGGGAAAACAGGGATTGAACTAGGAAATCCTGCAAAGCCTGATCATTTTCCCTTGCAAAATCAAGGTAAATCTGGTGGGGATTTGGAAATTCAAACGGACTACCTCAGAAACTCACAATCCTGCTGATACTGGCTGGGCAGAGGATGAGATGAGCCTTGTACTGTTGATTGGTTTAGTGCATCTATATTAGGCACCTAAAAGCTGGATGTAAAGGTAACCAATGCAACAACGCTATCTTGATCCTGTTGCTCTGACATCTTCCATCCCTCTTCATTTTTTCATGTACCCATTAGCCTCTGGGCCTGCATAAGATCTGAAGGGACACCCCTGTTCAGTATGGTGCTCCCACTGAAGCCATTAAGCCTCTGCATGAATACCCAGAACTGCTGCAGAGAGCTCGTTTCTGGACGGAGGCCTCGGGCTGCAAGCTGCTCGGGCTGCAGCTGCCTCCCTGCTGCCTGTGTGCGCAGCACCCAGTAGAATCAGGCTCCCAGGCTCACTTGGCACTAATGTAATATGAAAAGTAGTCATAAAAAATAACAGCTCCAGGCTCTACAGATGTGGGAAAACTGACTCCAAGGCATTATTTTTACAGGAACAAAAGAGCAGAGGGTGTTTTGCGAACAAGCAAGCAGACACATTCGCTGGCTGCAGAACCTTGCAGCCTGGACAGTTTAAGCCCAAGCTTTCACTTGGCGTTATAAGGGAACGAACTAACCTTTTCCATTTCATTTCTGAAAACGCCAAACTAATTATCTTTTCATTCTTCTTCCATCCTTTCGCTGCCAAGGGAAAGAAATCAGGACAGGACTCCTGGGCTTTCTAGATCTTGCAATATTTATCACCTGAAGCCTTGTTCCCAACAGGAACACTCGGCACTGAATCTTTTGTGCTTAGATGAAACCAGCCAGGGAGACTGGGACAGGCACCAGGAGCATCATTCTGCAGATGGCCCTGAAGGGAACAAGACCGTTCCATT